>CAEGAF010039692.1:0-11189 GCA_903067075.1 Micropoecilia bifurca | reverse complement strand
TCTGGAACCTGTTGGAGGAAAAATATCCCAACTTCAGAAGATGAGCTTTAACTTAACAGAGCTCTGTGGTTCCTCCTGTCAGTATGAGAGTCAGGATGAGGAGGCGCCATGTTAGGAAGAGAAGTGGAAGCTGCAGGATCTTCAGAACAAACAGGTCATGATGCTGGGCTACTGATTATCCCTCTGACTGGACACAGGATCAGTAGAACCAGTTTAAAATATAAAATGAGTGGTTATATGCCAGACATGGAAAACTGGGATGACTCCATGCCATGATGTGCAGAATTTAGGTCTCATGGCATCTCAAGGTGTGGGAGGAAATACAGCTTTATTTTGTAGCAATTCAATATATATATATATATATATATATATATATTGTGAGGTGTGAGGAGCCGAAGCTGGCATGTGAACACACACTCCATTAGATGTAATGGCAAACCGTTAAAATCCGTTACGGTTTTCTTTTACTGGTTATGGGGAAATTGACCCGGATTGAAATGATTAAAGGAACCTAAACGGACGATTGGTTCACACACACATACATGCGTATGTATGCATTCTGCTTGAATTATATTTCTACTGTTTCCTTTTTACGTTATCATAATTCAATACCAATATTATGCTATTGGAATTAACTGGTGCAGTGCACTTCCCAGATTGGTAGTGGGTATGTTAATTATGGTTAAGGTGTCATGAATTAATGCAGTGATAGATTTTTACCCAAAAAGACAGGAAGGAATGTTTAAAGGTGGCATATTTTCACTTTTGTTTACAGTATTTTTCTTTTGCTTTGATACATTTTGTATGTATTGTCTGTATCTTGATTGGGCAGAACAATAAGAGTATATTATAGAGAACTGATGAGATTTATTTTTTTCTTTAAGCACTGTGATCACACAGTATTAAGAAATAAAATAAAACTTTAGTTTCATGATTGTCTAACTATTTCTCGTTACAGAAAGTGATGAATCACATTTCTCTCCCTCCTCTCACAGCTGACCAGCAGCACAGCAGTGATGGAGGCTTTTGGAGCAGAAGATAATCCTGATGTGGAGGGGGCAGTGGCAGCAGAAGCGGGTCCTGCTGGACACAGCGAGACTTCTGCCAAGCCCGTTTCGATGTTGCTGGAAGAAGCATTCCAGTTCAAAACTAAAGGAAATGCTTTCTACAAGCAGAAAAACATTCGCTCTGCCATTGGTCATTACCACCGCGCCCTGCTGGTGCTCCGAGGCCTCGACTCCACTGTGATGGCACCAGTGCAAGAATTTGGACCTGAGAAACCTCCTCTCTCACTGGAACAGGAGACTTTACTTAGAAACATACAAGTTGACTGCTACAACAACCTAGCTGGTATATAAACATCAGGACTAAGTAAAGCCAGTAGCTGCTCCAGGTTCAGTGTTTCAGCTGGAGAGGTGGACGTATATTTGAAGCCCTTTTGTGTCTTTTAGCCTGTTTGCTGCAGAAAGAGAAGATCGATTCCACTCGGGTCCTGGAGTACAGCCTGCGGGTGCTGCAGTGGCAGCCAGGCAACGTCAAGGCGCTGTACCGGGCGGGGGTGGCCACTCTGGAGATGGGAGACGCACAAACAGCCAAACAATACCTCACCCAGGTCTGCAAAGAGCAACCAAATGGTAGGAAAGGAGCCGGGGTGGGACATTCAACCATAGCAGCTTTAGAACTATATCTGATGAATCATTGCTTATTGATAAAAATCAGCAATTTAGAGTGGGTTAGGATGACACAAGAGACACTAAATAGGGTTTCTCTATTACATGACTGCATTAAAATGAATACAGCATGCAGACGTATTGCTTACTAATACACAAAAAAAGCTCCAGCTTTTTTTGTGTATTAGTAGAAAGAAAATCTAAGAAGAAAATCTAAGATCCATTCAATAAAACAAAGCTTATTTCATTGAGAGACTGGGTAGATGTGAAGAGAATAAAAATACTTCAAGAGAGAATGGCCACAGACATAAAATAATTAACCTGATTCTTTAGCTTTTAACTCTATGTAGTCGAAGTTTAGTCATGACTTCACCTCATTAACCAATGTAAAAAAGTACTGGTTTAAAATGCTTGCTATATCTTATATTTACCATCTTAAACCTTACAAGTAAACAGTTCCAACAACATATAATTTTTAGCCATAAAGGGCACATTTTTATACTCAAGCCAAACTGTGGCGGAATAAAAAGTCGATCAAATTAATGCTTGCTAGTTTTTTGTCTTATTTCTTCTGAAGAAAGTAAACTAAAAGCTGCCCTTAACCAAGAAAGGGAATTTGACTTACAGTTGAAAGACAGTAAGCTGTTATATCCAGTTCTCTTCAACAGTATTCATAGCCTTCAAACTTTTTCACAAGTTTTTTAGGGATGCATAGTGGTGTTAAGGTTGGAATCAGCCAATATCTGTTTGATTAGTAAAATGTGGCTGCTATTAACAACCAATGTTTATTTCCATCTTGTTGCTGTTTGTGTCTCTGGAGTCTGGTCATGTGATAGTGGTGCAGCAAAGGACTGTGGGTTATTTAACAAAAGAAGAGAAACAATGTCAGTGTTGTAGTCGATGTACGTTTTTCCTTCGCCTTCATGTTTATGTGCTAGATTGTGTTGATTTTGAACATTAAATTCCAATGAAATGCCTGAAATTCTTGTTGTTACAGATAGAAATCTAAAGAAATGAAAGCAAATACTTTTCCTCGGCTCTATAAAAAAAAATACAAATAATTTACACACTTAATTTAAATAAATAAAAAAATTACAGTAATAAAAAAAAATCATAGTTTGAATACAATCATTGTTTCGACTGATTTGATTTTACTGGATGTTTGGTCTGATTTCATCTTGTGGGGTAACGTTCAGCATGCTGAAACTGCTTTTATTTTCTCCAACAGATGCTAATGTGAGGAAGCACCTGCAGAGGGCAGAGGAGAAGCTAAACCGGGAGCTGCAGAAAGAGAGAGCCATGTATCAGGGCATGTTCTCCTCCAGCTCAAAGGACGGCACAGCGGAGGGGGTTAACCCGCCAAACAGAGCCGGTGACGGAGTTTAGACGGACTCAGTGTGCCAAACGAAACCGAAACCTCAGACAGGCTGGACCACCTGAGAGAAAAATACACACTTGTTGAAAAGTAATGCTGACATGTTTTTGGGTTTGAAGGAGGAATAGAAATGTTGAGGTTTCTGCAGATTACGGACCGCTGGGAATCAGCGAGCAGGACAGTAATCATGTCACGGCTGAAAATAGAAAGAAGAGGACAGAAGAGTTAGTTTCCTAGCAACATGAAAATGAAGAAAGTCAAGTAATCTGTGCTCATGAACGTCGAAGTGACTCTTTATGCACTACCAAAATGCCTCTATGATTGTCTCTTCAGTAATAGGTATGTTGGTTTTTGAGTTTTCCAGAATTTTTTTTATTTAAAAATCTAGTTTGTTTTCTCTTTAAATAAAACGCACATATTTTAGACACACATCATTTATCAGCTTATTTTATTTCTCATATGCCACAAATTATTCTCATACAACTTTTCATTATTTGAATAATTCAGTATTCATTTCAAAGTCCTGAGCAAAATGTCAAGTTAAAGAGTATTTGCTTGGTTTTGGTCATCATCTGGCCAATATGATTGTACTTCAGAGGCTGTATTGCCAATTATTAAAGAATATCACATCCTCACAACAGCTATTACCACTGAACGAGTCACAGAGCAGCATGCAGAGCGGGGAGTATGTGTGCACACATTCATTCTCATGGTTACAGGGGAGTTGGGGCATTATGCAACTAAGCTTTTTATAGCCAGTAGAGTTAATATTCAGAATGATAAAACTGAACCGCAAAAGCTTCCCAGAGTTGATTTTTTTTTTTTTCGTCTGATTTTGTTGAAACATCAAAAACCTCCAGTAAAAACACAGATTTAAAATATTGGATATTTCCTCCATTGCATTGTTTTTTTTAAAACATAGTTATTCGGTCAGTATTCACAAACATACGAATTGTTATTCAGACAAATCTGGGCTAAGATGCATTAATATTTTTATTGCAGTAGCACAGCTCTGTTCTAAAAGATAAGAAAAAATTATTTAACGTGATTTACTTTAAGTAATTAGGTAATTAGGTAATTATGTAATTATGGTACTTTTTGTAAATCATCTCTGAATTTAAACAATATTTTAGACAGAAGTTTACAGTTTAAAACGTAAAGGTTTGTTAAAATCAGTGCTGGTTTCCCTAAAAATATTAAATTTAAGCATATATCATTTTATACTAATTTTTATTTTACGCTGATCAAATGTTCTAAGAGCTTCTTAATGTAAATGCATCACCTATTTTTCTCAATCATAAAATGTTTTGTGATTTTTTTTTTTTGTTACTTTTACCAGCTCAACAAATTAATCTTGCAATATTTTTGTGAAAATCAGAATGAAAACATAAGAATAGTTTTATGGGTTTGTTTTATTAAAGGAAAGCCATTACGTTTCTAAATATCTTTGGTAGTTCCACTGATTTTTACTTTCTGAACTGTTCTCAGCAAAAAGGAAAAGATTTGGGAAACTTTTGCTTTATTTAGTCAAACCAACTAAATGCAGATTTGAAGCCAGGTATGCTTTGGAGTTAAAGTCATTGAAAAATTACTAAAAAGAAAGCAAAAATTATGATTGTTATATAATCTTTGTCTTGTTACTAATGTTTCCCATTAAAATACATACATTTGTCCAAACATTTGTTCATATTTAAAACAAAAAGTCGATCTGTATCAACCGCCTAAAATAGCCGGACAAATATGCATCTTTCTTCTCCAATAGATATATTACATTTAAATGTTTGGTGTGAAATTGTGCTGCTGCAATAAAAGGTTTGCTCACCGTTACCAGGAGTCCCAACAAATAAGTTTACTGATCCAAAACACAAGTCGAGTTTCCGTTTACCAGATAATTGTGCAATTTGACATTTTGAAAATAAATTTGCTTAATGGAAACACGTCAATTTCGGACAAACTCGTTTGTTGATAAGTTTTGCCGCTACGATATGGTGGGTTTTTTTTGGTTGTATCTAAAATGGTTTATCTCACAAAACTGAACTAGATAGTTTATTTGCGCCACACGAGTCACATGATCAAAAACCGGACGTTGCCACCGGCGCAAACCACAAAGAAGAAGAAGAAGAAGAGGAAGTGGTTGGATGATCAAGGTGTGGGAGGTTTTTTAATGACTTATGCGAACAAACTTATCTTTGTGTGATTTTAATTGCCTTTCTTATTTAGTGGGATAAATAAGAAAGAGATTGTGTTTTTTTGACATTCGCGAACATTTGTAATGGAAACGCAGCTACAAAGTAGCCCATTGTGTTGCTTTTTCCTTTAGTTTGTGAGGATATCAAAAGTGGCGATATAGGTTCAAATTTACCAGATTATTAGTAGAAGGAATGAAGATATTGTAATGGCAGGTTGGAAAGACTGTGCCAGAGAGGATCTTTCATGTAGATCCTAAAGGCAGCATCAGAGATCTGAATAATCAGTAAACAAAACTAGATGGCACTTCCTTTACATCAGATATAATACTAAGCACAAACGGTGTTTTGAATGTAACATGAGGTTCGTTGGCTGTACAAGTGTCACTTCTTGGATGGCTTTCGTTTGAGACTAAGAGACCTCATGGAGCCGAACACCTTCCTCCCCAGATCCCTCAGCGACCGAGAGCGCTGCAGCGGCAGCCGTGGGGGAGGCGAAGGGGAAAATGACGGTGAGGACAGAGATGAGAGCGACTGGCAGCTGCCCTCCAGACTCTGGGAGCGAGACATGTTGAAGAGGCTGGCGGTGGAGGACAGCCGTTTGTCCTCCTCCTTAGCTCTCAGCAGTCTGACGCCTTCGTCTCTGCTGGTGCCGCCCTGCGCCACGTCGAAGGAGGAGGCCCAGTGGCCCCTCTTCGCCAGCTCCTCCCTGTGGCTCCGAGGCACCAGCAGACCCTGCGACTCACTCCTGAACAGAGCCCTCCTGGAGAGCCGGAGGCTGGAGCTGCGTCTCTCCCCGTCCTCCTTCCCTCTCGACCTGGAGAAGACGGGGGAGTGATCAACCTTTGGCCTCCTGTCGGAAGATCCCTTGGCTCGTCGGTGCTCCCTCCTCCAGCTTCCGATGTTCCCCCTGCTCCAGCCATATCCATACTCGGCTCTGTCCATCTCCTCCTTCTCGGTCTCAGACTCTTTCCTCCACAATCGTCCCTCAAAGCCCCTCCATAGTTTGCTGGAGGACTTCCTGGGTGTGTGGGCCGCCTCCTCGGCCCAAATGGAGCTGTAGTCCTCTCTCCTGGCGTAGCTGCTCACAGTAGCGGCCCTAACCAGCTTATGGGAGGCGTGTTTCCCCCTGTAGAGCCCATCTCTCTCCACCTTCTTCCACCTGCCACCACCCTCACCTCCTCCCCCACTATGTCGGAGAGACCCACCTCTTGGTTGGAGTCCTCCTTGCTCCCAAGACGAGGCTCGGTTGTTGTGTGGCAGGGAACACTGGAAAGGGGAATCCCGTCGGAAAACAGATAGCGGGGTGGCTCCCATTGGTGATGGCTTGAGGGGGCGAGGAGGAGAGCGAGCCCTTGGGGTAGGATGTGAAGCTGGGGAGGAGGCCGTAGAGGAGGGAAGATCAGACGGAGAAGGGATGTGCTGGTAGTGGCATTGTGAGGAGTACTGAGGCGGAGGAGGGATGTGGATGGACTGGTATGGGTGAATGGGACTGTTGGAGTGTGAGAGAGGCGGGGTGAGGCTGGATTGGGACTGGGGGGAGTGGGTGACACTGAGGGAGAGCTGGATCGGCCGCTGTGGGGTGGTTTCCATCAGCCTGCCGTAGTCGAGCGATGGATCCCTCTGCGGAGTCAGGTGAGTTTTACTGTGGCTCCTCACCGCACCCGCAGGATCCGTTTGGAAGCAGTCGATATCCAGCTCCACGCCTTGCTCCATCAGTCCCACCACCACGGCCCGAGACAGACCCGAGAGGCGCGAGATCTCCCCCACCATGGGTGAGTCTTCGCTCAGCTTGGGACTGGAGCAGGACTCTTGGATCAAGCTGCTGCGCTGAGATCCAGGAGCCGATCCCGTGTTTGACACAAAAACTGGCTGTCCCGCCTCAGGCGGAACGCCGGTGCTCCAATCCAACGAGCGACAGAAGGAAGACGACCCAAACCCGGGAGTGGCTCCCGAGCTCGGCGGGACCTCAAGGGAACTGCGGTGGCTCAGGCTGCTCGGACAAGTTGAGATCCGAGAGCGAGACCTGATTCCTGGGGTGGGAGTGGCAGATGACAGAGACCTGCTAGACGCAGCCGAAGTCATGTTTACATCACTCTTTATGGCTCCACTGCTGCTGTTTCTGGCTGCGTCGGCGGGTCCGCGGTTAGAGTTCAACCCTGGAGCCAGGTTCAAGTTGAGGTTGAGATGCAGATTGATGCTTAGATCTTCTCCGGTCGCTGAAGGGAGATTACCCAGGTTGATTGAATTCCTGGTGGCCTTTTTCCCCATAGCGCTGAGGCTGACTCTGGCCGAGTTTCCCAGCAGGGACTTGCAAGGAGTGGCGCTTCCACCCGGCTGGGTGGAGGGTGTATTGCGGCTCTCGAAGGCAGATAGAGATTGGGTGGAGCCGTGACTTTTTCCAGGAGTACAAGGACCTCTCTGCAGGATTGGAGCAGGGGCAGCAGGTGACGTGAGATCGGAGGTGGAGGAGTTCACCCGCTGGTGGTACTGGCAAGCCAGCCGAGAGATGTACTGCTCCAGGTGGGTGACAGAGGCCGGAGTGGGAGGCTGCTGAGGCAGGAGAGGGGCAGCGTCAGGCTTTGCTTCTGCCGTCTCATCGTCCTGGACTCCTTCAGGAGTTGTGGAGGACGATTGTTCTTGGTTCAGGGAGGTAAAGAGGGGGCTCTGGAGAGCGACGGCGTGCAGCGGGCTTGGATAAGAGTAGACCTCTTTAGTTCGACGAGACACCAGGTCTGTGCAGTAGCAGGGGTCCAACTGGGGCTTCAGCTGCACAGAGGAGTGGGACGAAGAGGGATTTAGAAGGGGGATGATGAAGGAAACCAGGGAGTCACCGACCACCGTGCAAAGGTCAGACAGAAAGCTGAGACCAGAAGAATCAATCTCCTGAATAGCTGTAAAGACGAGAAGAAAAACCTGAATAAATACAGTTTTATAGTTTTCAGTTAAATCATCCAGGCTGTAGCAGATATAAGCTTGCGATAACTATTACATTTAAACAGACTTCAATATAGATTGAGATTTTATGTGATGGACTAAAGTTGAGAATTAATGTAGTGACAAAAGTTAGCCCACTTTTCTCTGATACCCCTAAACAACTCACCTCAGAAGCCTCTTACTAGCAAAAGACAAATCTACATTTTCTGTGAAAGCCTCAGAAGTTTGCTAGAGAACAGGTGGGAGAGTCTTTGAACATGACAATTATGGCTGAAACGTTTAATCGGATTAATTGTGATTAATCCAATTGTAGTAACTGATTAACTGTTAACTAGAAAATACAGACTAAAACATCTCATTTGCTGAAAGAACACACTGAGTAATTGAGCCAAAACGTTAAAGCTGAATATGTATCATTTGCTATAAATGATCAATAATATGTTTATTGTAGTATTAATTTTTATGAAAAGTCTTTAAGTTTTTAAATGAAAAAGAATTGTCAACTTTTATGTCCAGTTTAATAATTAATAGTGGAAATAATCGGTAGAATAATCGATTACTACTCTACTTTGTGTTTGCCTGTCGCATAAAAAGGTCGAGGACCATGGATACTTCTGCAAGATCCTGTAAAAGTTCACCTGGATCATCTGCTGGTCCGGTTTCCTCTGGGCTGCCGTCCGTCGCAGGCTGCTGCAGCTGCACTACACCTTCTGACCACAGGGTGTCAGTGTTGTCAGCAGAAGCAGGAACTTGTTCCCACGACTTTGGGGGTCTGGCAGGGGTCACCGGTGCAACATGGGCAGCTTCACTGGACACGGAGTAGCAGGAATCCGACAGAGAGCTCCCACTTACAGAGTAGAAACCTTAAAAATAGAAAAGGGCAGCTTTAACCAGCGTAGGTTTAATTTTTAGTCAAAAATGCTTCACCTCTAGATACTGAAACGTTATTAAAATTCCAACAGAAGGGTGTGCACTGACTACTTAACTAAGAAGTGTAAGAGAGTGTCAGAGTTTATGATTTTTTAAACAGTTTGACAGTAAAAAAAAAAAAGGAGAAACTGAACAAGTCAGAGCCAAGTCACCCAGAGTTTAAGTAAATAAACCTAAAGAAAGATTGTGGTTAATGTTTAGAGGGAAATCTCTCACTTATACCAGAAGGAGACAAATGGTCGGTCATTATCTCCCACTTCTGCGGCCGACGGGGTGTGTGTTTTGGGTGTGTATTTACCTGAACTGGGTCTGGAGTCGCTGTCCAGGTGAACCACGCCGCCGGAGTCCGGGGTCGGAGGGGAGAGGAGATCTGAGGAGGCGTCCCAGGAGAGAGTGGACCACCGGGAGTTACTCCCCCTGCCAGATGAGGACTGGACCGTCACATCCCCCGAATTACTGAGACACTCCTCTGGACTGCTCTGACAGCCGGACCCCATTGTGTTTGAGGGGGAGGCAGCCTGAAAAAACAAAACAAAGCAAAATGAGATTAGCTGCTTCGAAGGAGCCAGGCTGTCTTGTAATCTTTTAAAGTGGTCCTAATCAATAGTTGTTCAGGCGTTTTGAAACTTTTTTTTTCCTGCTTTTGCCCTTATTTTCTGATCTGAACCATGACAACATATATTGCAACATGTGCTCAGTAAACTGAAGAAAGAAGTGTGAGACCTGAGGAAGCTGTTAGTACAAACTTGCACCCAACAAAACGCAGGTTAACTTTAAATAAAATTCAGTTTTCAATTCCTTTTGACCCATTAAGGCACCAGAAAAAGCTTTAAAATGTTTTAAAATTTTAAAGGGCTGCTGTGCAAGTCAGAGTGGAGACTTGATGCTAAAGAAGAAGCACTCTCAATTAAATTAGTGTTCACAGGCAGCTGGCTGTACTCTTTGTAGTGCTACCTATTAGCATCCAAGATAATTGGATGTGTCATCTTCCCATGAAAACTGGTTCAAACATGCCCCTACATTTAGATGTCAGGTAGCTTTTTACACACACATTAAGAGTCTCGTCTCTAGAGAAATATGAAAGCAGCTCTTCACACAGTATAACAAATAAAAATCAGTAGGATTAAATAACATAGTACTTTGCAAATGTATCAATCCCTGAAATAGTTTTAGAAAGAGCAAACATGTGGAAGGAAGAACTCTGGTCAGCAAAACTGTTTTATTTTGACCAGTCAGGAGTTGATGTTGAAACTGCATTTATATATATATATATATATATATATATATATATATATATATATACACACACACACACATTTTCAGATCTTTCTTTTCCAGATTAAAAAAAATCTGAATTTTCTTTTTATTTCAGATAATTTGTAAAAGAGGGAAAAAACTGGAAGCTATGTAGTTTTCCCCTTCATATTTTATATTTGTTGTGAGTCAATTATGTGCAATTACAATAAAATACTCTGAAAAAGAACATTATTGACCACTACGGCCGGGGGGGGGGGGGCGTGTGCATTTAAGATTATTTTCTTTTTATTTTTTTTTTTTTATTCCCGGCGGCCCCCCCCCCCCCCCCCCCCGCCCCCAATTTGAATTAAGTAGGAATATTTGGAAACAATTGGAGCGCTATTAGGAGTAGAAAATATAACAATCACCCTGAGAAACTTCAGTAAATAAAGACAAAACTGAAACTGGCTAATTTCTGATTTATCTTTTGAGACGTTACCAGAAAACAAACTGAAACCCTAATCAATTATTTAATTATTAAAGTTTATTTGATAGGGACAGAAACACATTGACATAGACAAACTGAATAAAACAGCAGTCTCATGTTTGCATCATGGTGCAATAGCAACAGCTAATTCGCAGCACGTGTCCCTAGATGGGCTTTTAAAAAATAACTCTAAAAATTGAAGTGAAATAACTTAAAATAGCACAACATAATATATACAAACAGAAAAATGTAAAAAATAAAATAAAAAATGGATACAGGTCTGTTTTAGGCATAACCAGAGTTTTGTTTGATTTTTGAACGTACTAAAACTGGTTACAGACTTTAAATGAACAGGAAGTGAGTTCCAA
>CAEGAF010039684.1:0-14478 GCA_903067075.1 Micropoecilia bifurca | reverse complement strand
TAACCTGAACATCTGAAGGAATCACTCTAAGCCTGATGACCTGGTGAAGCAAGCAGTGAGGGAACAAGGTGACAGTTTAATGTTACGATTCTTGAGAATGAATATCGATTTTATTCTAGCAAAGAAAACATCGATATTGCAAAATCAATTTTATTACACAGCCCTACTTTTAGTTAATTGTTTTTAATTGTGATTGTTCACAATTTGCAATTTTCTTCTTTGCTGTTGTGACATAAATTTCCCCATGGTGACATTAATAGTCTGTTTAGATCTTTTTGCTCCGCCTATCTTTGATTTTTCTGAATAAACCCAGATGTTTCATTTGCCTGCTGCTTTAACAGATTCTCATATTTTAAGGTTATTTCACGTTTCCCTGAGGTGCCAATAAATCTGTTTCCTGTGATCTTTACTGGTCAGATTTGCATACATTTAATGATCCTTCAGGACGGATTTGTCCACTTCCCGTCCACCAACCCACCAACACTGTGAAAGCCCATATATCTGCTAAAAGTCAGCGCAGTAAATCTGTATTGTCATCATGAAGCACTGGCATTTGTCTGCAGGTGATAACACCTGATCGGTTCATCAGATAAATCTTGCTTAAAGGTTGAGAAGAGGCTTATCTGTGAGATTAACACTTTCCTTTGGCCTTCATCCAGCAGGAGATTATAGAGTCGGTCCTGAGAGGCGGTAAAACTTCCTCCTGGATGTCGGCACAGGATTATAAATCTGTGGACGGCTCAGATTAAATCTGCAGTGCAGTCACGTCTCAGACTCCAGAGCTTTTTATAAGCGAGTTCTTACAGCTATTAACAATAGCTGGAAGTGAAACACCTGCAGTCTGGGTTTGCTCGCCTGCAGTTTGTCTTCTATACATCTGGATGAAGCTCGGATTACAGAGGAAGCGTCTGGGACTGCAGCAGATCCACAGCTGGAGCTTTTTCTGTGAATTCCTGCTGCTTTCATTTTATTCACTAGTTACTCAAAGTTTGTGGCTAATATTTAGCTACGATTCCAGTGCAAATGTGTTCAGAAATGTAATATTCTGCTTGTAATTGTGTTTACATTGACCGTACAATTGTTCAAATTCTCTCATGCCAATTTTGTTAAAACTGTTTTTTGATCAAATGTTTTGCACTAGGTTGAGGTGTTAGACTCCATTTTCTCTAATACCCCTAAATAAATCATATCAGTAAATGAAGGCCATATAATCTGTTTAAGGAAGATAAATGCATCCTGGGAAATGCGGTATTTTTCCTCAGTATGTATGTAGAAGTTAGAATATTCCAAGTTTCAATTTGGGGGGAAAAAAACAGAATGTCCCCTGCAGTTCAGTTTCTGACATGCTAAGCTAAAGCTTACAGAGCGATCCTAAATCTCAGATCCAAAATGGCCGACGTGTTTGGGGAACGTAGCAAAACGTTGCAGATATAATCTATTTATCAATGCTGTTAAATATCTATTGCTGAACACTTAACTGTCCAAATGCATAAAATTGATAAAAATACACTGCTAGCATGGCTAACACTAGTTAGCATAAATAGCAAGGTTTTATGACTTGCATATCTGAAAGCTCAGAACAAAACAAATTGTTCTGAAATTGCATTTGGATAATGCAATTTCATGCATTATCCAAATGCATAAAATTGATAAAAATACACTGCTAGCATGGCTAACACTAGTTAGCATAAATAGCAAGGTTTTATAACTTGCATTTCATGCATTATGATAATGCAATTTCATGCATTATCCAAATGCATAAAATTGATAAAAATACACTGCTAGCATGGCTAACACTAGTTAGCATAAATAGCAAGGTTTTATAACTTGCATATCTGAAAGCTCAGAACAAAACAAATTAAACTTTGTTTAACAAATTAAACCACAGTTTTATGCTAACTAGTGTTAGCTTGGCAGTTTTTTTATTATTCCATGAGATTAGAACTAGAAATCATTAAAACCTTACTTATTTCTGTCTGTTGTTTTGGAAGCGACATTAAAGTTTGTTCTGCGTTTTTGTGTGTGTAAATAATTACCACTTTCTTTCATTCTAGTTTAAATTTCTGTTAGGAAATTTAATTAAAAAAGATTACACCATTTTAATCTCACAGCTCTCAATCATTTATCATGAGGAAAAAATCCTCCTCTTCCTCTGAAATCCAGATGAGTTTCTGTTACAGTGAGAAAGCCAATTTTCACCTTTGCACTTCCTTCATTTTGTCTCCTCTTCCTCTTTATTCAAAGATTCCCTGAAGGAAACACTTTCTTCTGCGTTGGTGTCACTTTGAACGACCTTCCCACTGAAAACAGACACATTATTGCAATAATTCTTCATAAATTGGCATTTTGAGGAAGTTTTTAGCTACTAAATGGTTTTTCTTCCTGTTCCAACCAGGAAACTCAGATTAACTCTTATAATTAAGTAGCTATAAATTAAATAATCTGAAAGTGGAACAACACATTTTTATTAATTCATTTATAAATTTCACTTGTTAAATTAATATTAATAAATTATTGACTTTAAACAAGCTCATATGATTTATTTTACGTTTACTAAAATATTTGCACTCGAAACTAAACCAAACATACTTGGTAAACTTTTGTATTTTTGCAGTGACTTTGTTTAATTCTGTTTTAAAATTTGTTTAAATGTTTTGTGTTGTAAAGAAATTAAACAAACCAGAAGAAACTAGAAAGAAACTAGAAACTAGAAATTGTTTTATATTAGTTTATCAGTTGAATGCAGTTGATATCACTATTTAATGTTTAATAATTATCCCAGAAAAACCTCCATTTCTTCTCCTCATGCAGGTTTTTGCAGAGTTGTGTGAAAACGTGGCAGATCCTCGTTGTATTATGACAATATGGCTGTTATGCCGTTTTGTGTTTAATCTGAAGCCGGGATGGGACCGACGTCGGCGCCGGCGGCCCAACAGGAAGCTGTAATGGCGTCTCTGTGTTGTTGCAGACCTGCTGGCGGTGCCCAAACATCCCTACGCCGCCATGGAGAACTGGGGCCTCAGCGTCTTCGTGGAGCAGAAGATCCTGCTGGACGCCGACGTGTCGTCATCGTCCTACCAGATGGAGCTGACCATGGTGGTCGTCCATGAGATCTGCCACCAGGTAGGCCGGCGGCTGCAACCTGAAGGCTGGTTGGGTTCAGTTCATGCTGCGACTGGGCCCAGCGGCCATCTTGGAACCTTCCAAATCGTTCTCAGGGAAATGATACCAAAAAAAAAAAAAAGGTCAAAAGATTTTTATCATATAACTTTTGTTTTTTAGCCCAACCACTAAAAAGACACACTGCCGGTTTTTGGGAATGAATTGACGTTTTGGTGTCTGGAAAATAGAAGAAAAATAGAAGAAAATTATGGTTTAGAAAAACAGTAAATGTTTAAATTTGACCTAAATATAAAATAAAATACTAACAAGCATCAAAATATGTTCATCTATAAATGAGTCCAGATAAAACTTAGGTTTACTCAGAGTTGAGGTGTTTCAAAAAACTCCAGAATGTAACGAATTACCTGTTACCTAGCAACCCCAGTGGAGTTCCGTCCGCTACCTAGCAACCCCAGTGGAGTTCCGTCCGTTACCTAGCAACCCCAGTGGAGTTCCGCCTGTTACCTAGCAACCCCAGTGGAGTTCCGTCCACCACCTAGCAACCCCAGTGGAGTTCCGTCCACCACCTAGCAACCCCAGTGGAGTTCTGTCCGCTACGTAGCAACCCCAGTGGAGTTCCGTCCGCTACCTAGCAACCCCAGTGGAGTTCTGTCCGCTACCTAGCAACCCCAGTGGAGTTCCGTCCGTTACCTAGCAACCCCAGTGGAGTTCTGTTTGCTACCTAGCAACCCCAGTGGAGTTCCAGCAGGTTTGGTCATCTGGTTTTGCTGCTGTACTGAGCAGATTAAAACGTCACTATCTAAAAATGATGATGTGCAGAAAGTGTAACGATCATGTTTTGAATAGGCCATAAAAAATCCCAACCTGTTCATGAAAGCATAACAGGTCACCTTTACATACAATTTAATTAAAGGGAAAATAAATGAGGAAAAAGAGGAAAAGTGAAGATTAACAGGGATAACTGGGATGAAATAAGAGCATAATGACAGATTAGGGAACATTGGAAGCAATGAGACGATTAAATGAGATGAAACGAGGTTTTAATGTGGAGTGAAATGGGATCAAACGGGGCCATAATTAGCAAGACGTCCACTCTGCCTTAAAAAGGCTTAAATTTATGTATCTAAAATTAAGGCTTAAAGGGTCTTAAATTCATCAGGTGGCAAAACATCCCAATTCCTAATGGAAGGTGAGATTTCAGACAAACTTTATTTTCTTAAGTGTTTCACTACCAACATTATGCAGGATTAATGACTGTTGTGGTTCTGCATATTCATTTTTAGACTATAAATATCCTGTTGTAGTGAATTAAATCTCCTCAGCCTTTTGCTGGCGGTTTGCTGAGGCCTGCAGGCCGACGGCAGCTTTTCTCCTCTCTGACTAATAACAGCAAAGCTTCACTTCCTGGAGCTCCAAAGACGCTGGTGTTGAAAGGATCTTCAGAGCTTCCAGGTTTTAAAATCAGCCGAGTGAAAACAGGATCAGCGCGCGGCAGCAGAGGGTCAAAGGTTAGCTAACAAGCTGCTTGTCTCAAACTGGTAGCTCGGTTTGCACCTGCAGCGGTTTAATAATCAGGTTAGCACGCGGCGCTGCAGTGTGAGTCTTTCTGTTTCTCCATCTGCCATTAAAACGGCGGCAGGAAGTGACCTCACGCTGACATTTCTCTATCCGCTGAGTCGAGACGATCGCTAGCTTCAGCGTGTCGCAGAAACACATCAGGCGAAGCTACAGTGTATTAATCTTTAGTGACATTCCACATAAAATCACCGACGGTGTTTGTTTGGATGGACTTGCCGGCGTTGATGTTCGTTTGAAGGAAGGAGACTGATGATGATCTCTTCTGTTCTGTCTGAGGACGTTTATCTCAGAGCCGCTGCATGGAGATAATCACCAGGTTCGGCTGGTGGAAGATGGAAAACGAAAGGAACAAAGTATTTTTACCTTTTTGGGGAAGCGACAGCGGAAGAACAACATCTTTTATTATCCACATCGGATCCAGAAACGTATTTCAGTTTCTTTGATATAAAATTGTCAATACAGTTTTTCTTCTGGTCTGAATCATCAGAATCACCAGAAATAAACTTTGAAACCAACATGTCTGCAAACGGGACTCACTTCAACTAATATTTAAAATAGATAAACTTTTCAGTAGAATCCTGATTAATAGGACTTGGTCAATATTCCACTAATGTAAAAAAAAACACAACAATTTTGCAATTGTAGTTTTTTCATTAAATAATTAAAATCAAACATGAATAAGTTTGTTCATGTGATAAATCGTTAAAAGCATAAAGCACCATCATCAACCTGTTGCTAAAACCACTTCCTGTTGTCTTCATGGTTTGCAGCTGATTGTTGGTCATCAAAAAGTGTCTCCTTTGCACTTTTTGTGAAATAAAACAGTTTCAATACGGCAACAAAACTTTATCCAAAAACTTTTCTCTTGTGTTTTAAATTGACGTGTTTGTATTAACAAATTTTCTAAATGTCATATTGTGCAATTATATGATTAATAGAAACAAACTAGTAACGTGTCCTGGACGAAACCATCAATTAATGTCAGTTTTGTGACTCCTGTTTGAATCTCTGTTCATTCAGAGAGATGCTGGAGTCGGGGATCAGATCCTAGCTGTTATCACTAGAAGATACTTCCTCTTTGTCACTTCCTCTGGGATTTGGGGTCAAAGTTCAGGGATTATTTGAGCTTTTTTAGACACCAATTAGCTGTTCCCATTGTAAAAGCCTTGTTGCCATGGTTACGGATCGTTAAAACGGTCTCAGACTTAAAGGAGGAGCGAAAATCTCTCCAGCTGCTCAGCATCCAGAATCAGAGGAAATAATTGTTCAGATATTCAAAACCCGAAACAGAAAAATATGGACAGAAAATCTACAAAAAGAATAAATCAGAACTGAGCCGCTCCAACGAGCTGCCACCCGTTAAATGGTTCTGTTCATATCGGACCGATGGTTCTGAAACATTTCAGGCCGATCAACAATTCAGAGGAGCAAAGCTGTACTTTATTAAAATTATAGTCAAAAAATAGAAGTGTTTAAAATCCATAAAGTTATTTTGATGCAAAAAAAAAAAACCCACCCTAATCTCAAGCGGTATTTTTATTCACTTTATTCATCATCATAACTTTCAACACCCAGCGGATGTTTTCTGCTTTGCGTCATTTCTGTTTAAAGCTGATCTGTCTGCAAGTAAGAGTCTGTGTCTCAGGGAGAATAACTGTTTAAAAGCTTCAAACTTGGAAAATAAGAAAAGTCAAAAAAAGAAACTGAGAGAATGAAACTCTTGAGGCGGCGCTGGAACAGGTTGGTTAAGAAGAAACAGGTTTTTATCTTCGTTTGCTCCTGAAATTGCTAAAATAAAGAAGCAAATAATTGAGGAAAGTTCACTTCCATCCATTACTCCGTGTCGCCGTGGAAACGCATATTTTCTGACAAGTCCAGATTGCAAGAAGAGTGCACTTGAGCTCAAATAAAAGAAAAACAATATTGGACTAATTTATGCTGAAACATAACAGCATGTTGTTACCAATAGTTAAATACTATTCTGACACATCTGGCCGTATAATATCCGCTCTGAAGTGACGCTGCTGAACTGTTGGGCGTCTTGTGCTGCGGTTCACAGGGTCATGCATGCATATGGCTGCTGCTCCTGCTGCTGCTGCTCTCAGGTGAACAGATGGATGGCATGTGGCTGTTTCACTTCATCAGCCGGAGCAAACACAGATGGAGGCGCTAAGAGTGTCGGATCAGATAATGAGACAAACACAGCTGATATTTACCTCTGCCTCACTGAGGCCTCCCTCCATCGACGGCGCTGCAAGCAGAACCCAAAATCTGCATCTTCAGTTCCCTGAAACGAGGCATCGGAGCCGTTTTATAAGTAAAATCCAGGATTTTTTAATGTCTGGTTCCTACCTGTAATCTGAAAATCAATCAGAGAACGTTTTTAGTGTCTGGCATTCATTTAAAGGGGTTTCCAGAGACTCCAAAGCGGAAATCTTTTCATCGGTGACATTTGAACACGCCATGACGTCTTAATCCCATCATGTAAATTTATTCTAATATGCATTCTGCCACAAACGGCCTTTATACTTATCTGACATGTTTTTAAGCAGCAAAGCACTGCAACACAACTGTGGTTAAGGATTCAGCCATCCATCAAGTTTAATTGTAGTTGGATTAAAGTGAAGGCCGTGAAGCAGTGACGTCCCTCTTCATTACACGTTTGACACATCAGCTCGTCTCTCTGAGTCTGAGCTCATCTCATCCACCGAGACAGACAGAAAGGAATGGAGGCAAATCAGGAATGAAAAATGGAGACTGGAAAACACATTTTACAAAAATCTGAACCCAGCATGCAGTCAATTAACTAACTTACTAACAAGGAGCGTGGTAACTTTGAAAACATCCAACCAAGAACCATCTAACCCACCATAAACCCTGCAGGCTACTACATGTTTATCACCAACCAACCCACAAACAGATGAACCAGTCATCCAACCCACCATCCATCCGTTTAACTAATCCACCTCCATCCAGTGTATCTAATCTTTACCATCCAACATAACCAAGATCCCAACAGCCGTCCAGCCACCTCATCGACCAGTCCACAGGCAATTCATCAATCAACCAACCAACCATTCATCTATTCAATCAACCCATCAAACCCACTTTCTAGCAACTATTATTTAAAATACCAACTAACTAACCCACCACGCAATCTACCAACATTTCCACATCCATTCAACCAACCAGTCAACCAAAAATCCCAACAAATATCCATCCATCTCATCCACCATTCCACAAACTGACTAAACATCCAACCCGTCAACCACCCAAACAGTTACATTCACTATGGTAACCAACCATAGCAAATATATGTTCAACCAACCCACATCCTTCTAGTGTACCATTTTTTTCTCATCCAAACAATCCAACACACCAAGCAACCAGCCAAAACTATATCCATCCATCCACCATCCAACCAACCAACCTCATTTATTATTCCAACAACCCACCATTCTTTAATTCACCCATTCTGCATCAACCAACCTACTTTCAAACCCAAAAGCCATTCATCCAGTCATCCAAACCAAACTTTCACCAAACTGATAAAGGTGTAATGTTACCTAAAGTCAGAGACAAGGTCCTACAGGTTTTTCACATCATGTTAAGGTTACCAGCCACCCAGTACTGATCATTTGGCACAGATTACTAGGAGATGTTAACCTGTAAATGCCTTGGTTACTAAAGCTTGACTAATGTTGGGTAATTGGTAATAAAATCAGTAGTTCTTTGGTTCTAAAGGGTTTATTATAAACGTCTAACGAAGAGTTCAAAGGTCCAACTCCCTTCTATTGCCTGCTGGAGCAAAGCAGTAACGCATCACTGTCTTTTCATCAGACTCAGGTTCTTCCTGTCAGCTTTCTTCTAATTAAAACAGCCACCAACAGGGAGACGGAGTTCAGGAGAACAGATTTCTGCTCTTCATGTGTTGATCTCTTTGTCTCTCACATTAATTCAGCCATATGCAGGAGGAATTAGCACCGTGTGGGATCTGGAACGCTGACAGCACAGCTGACACACACACACACACACACACACACACACACACACACACACACACACACACACACACACACACACACACACACCTACCTCTATATCTGTTACTGTACTGATTAACGTCCTAATGAATGCTGGTCTTACTTTGTTCACTGACTGCGCCGTCAGGAACAAAACAGGATCCTGATTGGTTGGAAAGTTAAAGTCAGGTTTTCTATAAAGGTGGATTTTGAGATGGAGAAACGGATTGGAGTGTTATTTTGGTCTGGAAGAAGCTGAGATAAGACGGGTTTCTGAATTATTCTGTCTATTTTTGACCCAACCCTCTCTTAAGGTCATGGAGATGTGAATCAGTTTCATTATTAAACAGTTTAGATATTTGGGACTGATGTAACTTTTTCTTTCTGCATCCCACATGGCTCCATTTTAGGTCGTCTGCTTTCCTCCTGTGACTTGGGCCAATCATAACTCAACACAATGTCATATTTCATTATTATGCAGTTCATTTGCAGATTTATTTACCATTAAATTGATAATGCAGTGATCCCAAACGTTCTCTCTTTGAATCCATCTCTTCAATCAAATTGTGGTTTTTTTAATGGGGAAAAAAAGTTATGGATTTTATTGGACGACAAAGCTGTAAGCTCTGACTACTGTCTAAAAAACCCTGAGCTCATGTCTTGCAAGAACTTAAAATCTGACAGTCGCCTCTACAGTTCGGTAGCTTTTACTGTTGACAGCTTCTAACAGAGGTACTGCGTTTTGCAAACCTTTGTGGCCTGGAGAAGACCGTCGTGGCTTTATCAACTCCAAAACTGACAATAGCGATGCTCTGTCTGAATACAGCAACTCGCCTTTTAACATTTTATTTGAAGGTTTTTCAGGCACTAGTGTCTGTTAGTGCAGCGGCTCAGACAGAAAATGGGTAAAGAAGGAAGGGAGGAAAACTTGCAGAAAGGCTCCCAGAGCTGGGAATCAAAATCGAGACGGTTGCATTGAAGACAAATAGTCTTAGTAGGAGGCGCCAGGCGCTGCCCCGACTCGCCGTTTAACTCGCCCTCCCAGATGGGAACACATCGCATTTGTTTTCACTCACTTCACCCGATGGACTCGGTTAAAGTGGAGACCAAAATTGCAACATTTGTTACATTTTTAGCTGCTGTGCTTCTCTTTCACAAACCAGCACAACCTTTTGAAGAGCCTGTTCCCCTCCTGGCCTGTGGGGGCGCTGCAATAGGAACCACTGAAGGAAAAGAAACACTGAGCTCTCAAGAAGACACTGAGCTCATCAAAAGGATTTTAGCGACTGTAGGAACTTGGCTAAAGTCCATGAGCCATTTCTCCCACTAACATGCTAACTAGCGTGTTTGCTTTGGTTGTATTTACCCAGAATGCCCTGCACTGTAGTCCACTTCTTGCTTTTGGAGCAGTTTTCACTCCGCTTGGATTTCACATATATATTCAAACCGCACCAGAGTTCACTTCAACTGAACCAAAGCCGAGGTTTGTAAGTGGACCAGAGTTCAGTTCGTTGGTTCGATTAGCGTTCACACCTCACCAACCGATTTTCTAAGCAAGTGAACTGGAGTTGGATTAAAACGTACTAAACCTGGCTGGTGGTGTTTCAGTGTTACTTTGTGTTTTGCTTTTAAGCTGGTATTAACCTCCAGCACTGGCTGTAGAGCCAGAACCGGAACCAGTTCAGGTTGGAAAACAATAGGACTCACCGTCAGCTGCTAAGCGTTCCCCACCAGCGGGTTTTCCCCTCAGATGCTTGAATCCTGGCTTTTGTTTGTTGCTCTCAGCCACGTAAATCGGTTTATTGTAAAAATGAGAGAGCAGTTCAGTTGTTGAAACAAGTTCCCACTTCATCACGCTGTGTCACATCTGTTTTTGGCTGAACCCACTCAGAATCTACTCCGTCCTCCTGAGAACAGCAGCTGTCGAGTTGTATTTGTTCCTCTGCAGAGTTTGGGCTCAAAGTGGATAATTTATTGCTGCAGTCAGTGTTTGCATAGAGTTCATTACAATACAGGGAGCCATAAATCATTTGATTGTTCCTCCCTCTCTCTCCTCTGCTTTTATTTCATATTTGTGTCACGTTGAAGCTCAGCGCTGCGTCTCCTTTGCTGTCTGTGTTTCTGCTGCTGCTGTGTGTTTTCACCTCTGACCTTAAACTTCCAGACCATCTGCTCTGATTCTGGAAGTTTGCAATGTTTCCAGAAGACTGACAAAAATCTGTTGATATCTCTGAGGAAAGGAAGTTTTAATTTTAGCTATAGATCCTCCAGTTCTCCTTCTACATTTTCATCCAAGTTCTGGCTCAGAGTAGGAGGAAAATATTCGATGTTTCCAAAAAATTTACTTAAGCTGCAGGTACTGACTGAATGTGGAGCTTCAGTTTGGTTATAAGGTAGAAGTTTTTCAGTCAGAAGTGTCCATCTTTAGGGTGTATTTAGGGCCAGACCAAAATCAGATACGTTTTCTGAACGATGATTATTCTTACCTTTAGACAGACATGATGGAGACGCGACAGAGCAGAACCGAAAGCAGACTTTGGGAGTCCTGCTTGCTGATTTTCTGTTATTAAAACTGAAATGCCATCTTTAATGTCAAGAGCAGCTCTTGCATTGCAGGTTTTGATGTGATATTCCTGATTTTGGTTCAGCGTCAGGAAACGCTGCTGCAAGCTGGATCTAGAGCTGCAACTTGCTGCCAGCAGCATCAGTAAGCAGAAAACGGAGGCTCCAGTACCGTTCCAGTCCAATCAGTACATAGCAGCGTTAGCTACATTGAAGGGCAAAAAGACGTTCATTTCCTGTTCCTGTTAACCAGAGGCTATGGTCTGGGATCAAACGATCGGACCAATGGGGGAAACAAACTGCTCTGTTTAAACTGGACATTTCTTTCACCTCTACATATCTGTGGCTTTTGGCCAGGAGGCGACGTCTTCAGGTGATGGTCAACGTTCATTGGACGTTTTGACCCTTAACCTCGTCGTCGTCATGTTGACTCATTGTCTCTTGGCCTCCAGCTTATTCCAGAGACAACAGGATGATTTTTCTGTTGCGTTCTTAAGCCGTTTTCGCACTGCAAGGAATGGTATGGAACGGTTCCAGCCCTGTTGTGTTTGCATATATATACATCCACGCCGTACCTGACGTCATTATTTTGAAACTAAATAACGGTTTTGATGTAGCGGCCGAAGCCTTTTCCTCAGAGATGCGGCAGAAAACTTTCTCTTTCCTCGTTGGCCGATCTAGTTCGTTCTGTACTTGTTCATCAGCGAGTAAGTGGAGGGAAAAAAATGTACCTCATCATTAGACCAGGTGATTGGACTATATTGAGACGAATCCATTGCTAATTAAAACTAATAATAAAAATATTGAAAAGAGCACAAAATACAGTTTAGTGAGAGCCAGCTGTCAACGGAAAGTCAACGTCTGACTCCATAACAACCAGCGGCCAATCAGCTGCTGGTTCTAAGCAGAACCGCTTGGCCGACCCGATTGGAACCACAGCTCTCTTGGTTCTAAGGGGCCGAGTGGAACCGGTTGCAAGTTGTAATGCAAACACGGTCGGAACCGTTCTGTACCATTCCCTGCAGTGAAAAACACCTTTAGAGTTGTCCTGCTTGGTCCATTACAAACCAAACTGGGTCCAGTTTAAAAGGACTCAGATGATTTGGAGGTAAACCAGGTTTATTGTTCCAGTCCTTCTCTTCTCTCTGGTTTTAGTTCTCTTTTCACCCACATCGGTTAAATACACCAACTGCACCGTTATTTCAGCTACATTTACCTTTACGACGGTCTGAGGGATGAAATTAGAAATTGGCAGCAACACAAGGTCTCTCTTTCTCTGCTGAAGCTGAAAACTCAGCTGTGGAGTCTAGTAAGAGGAAAAGCATTGATGGTCAATGTGAACGTCCTTCAGCAGTAGCTGTATTTAACTGTTACTGGGGCTGATTTCAGCTCATAATTACCACAAACATCCAACACCATGACGGCCCACATTCGCTCTACTAAAAAATATATTTACTCTGTAAAACAAACTGCAAACTAATGAACCACAAAACAGTCAGTTTATGTTGGCTTTAGGTTTTTGTGTAAAATGTTTCAAAAGCTGCAGAAAAGGCTGAACTGGTTCTGGCTGGCTGGAAATGAAACACTCAAACCTCTCTGGGCTTATTGTATTTATTAATCAATGAGAGAAACAAGAAAGAACCAACTTTCTTTTCCTCTCGGTAAGAAAATCAGATTAACAACCCTTCACATAAAAATACAGCTGGAAGGAATCATTACTTTTTATGTTTATGGGTGGATAAATCCCACTAGAAAGGAATATTCTGGCTGCTAAAAACTGACCTTAAAGGGAAACGCATCTAATGGAACATTTCGCAGTTCGCTGGAGAAACGGCTTTGTGAATAAATCCTCAGAACTTCAGCCAGAAATCTGCTGTGCATCAATCAGGTTGAGGATAAACTACTTGTTACCTGGATGCTTTAATGCTGAATCTTGTTGCCTGAAACGGAGTCTGGACTTTTAGGCTATTGCTTTATTTTGAGCTGTATAAAAGAAAAGACGCATATTATATCCCTTAGTACCTTTCATGTTTATTGTAAAGGAGGAAATCTAGATCTGCCTTCTTCCCTTGAGGCCTAATAATTTCCAGGGTGTCGTATCGACGGCTCAGGCCTCAGAGGAACAAAGTTTATTAGTTCAATAAGGTCAGGTGAGATGATTACATGATTTAAACATAAAAACAACAACCTCTTGAAATGTCTACATTTTGTATTTATTTCATGTTCTTATTGATAAACAAATGAGATTAAATCCTTGATTTAAAATAAATGTTTTACATTTTACAGTGAAAACTATTTGATGTTGAAGTCGCATGTCTAATTATTAAATAATTTAGCAGAAAAGATATTTGAACTGAAAATGTTGCTTATTTCTCTGGATGTGTGGCTGAATAATCGTGATTGATTACAGATTACAGAGATTAATCGAGTTCCTCCTCTAGAAATGCATCTTAAAGTCGATTTAAAGCTTCCTGAATGAGAGCGGAGGAAACATCGGAGCGTTTGGGATGGTAGCCAAGCAGACGATGTTCCTCCATCTTTGATCATAGCTGATCACCCTGAGTGAATAAAAATGTCGTCTGGTGTGTTTTATTGAAATGTATCTTGAGTATTCATCCAGGATTGATTTTCTATAGGCTGTGTCTTATGAGATGAGTCGGTACATTTCCCCCGTTTGGCTTTGTCTCCGGGCTCAAAGTGTTTTTGCTCTAATTGATTTTCCTCCCGGTTCTTCTTTTAATTGACAGAAGCTGCCGGCTCAGACAGACAGACAGACAGAGACTCAGTGAGCTCTGCTCTTTGTTGTGGCGCATCAAAGGTTCCTCGGCTGCGACTTGTTTTGCTTCCAACGTCAGGAAGTGGGGAATCGCTGAGAGAAACCATTAGAGGGAGACATTAAAGCAACCTCTAATGAACTGGGTCTGAACAAACCGACTCTCTATCCGTCAACACAAGATATGGAGTTATGGAGAACAAACCGGGATATTTCATTGGTTTGTCAAACACAGAGATTTTTAAGGAAATGAGACAGATTTCATACAGTCGCTAGGGCTGTAGTGATACAATAATCTCATGATACAATACACGATATTCTGCCCACGATACAATATATATTGCGATATTCAGCAAACGATACAATTCAATACACTTTTGCGATTTTCTGAAAGATTTTAGAGGGACAGAGTGATTTTGG
>CAEGAF010039662.1:0-14935 GCA_903067075.1 Micropoecilia bifurca | reverse complement strand
GCAGGTATTGTGTAGTTGGTGCTTTTAATCAGTTTTCAGTTAAATTAATTCAATCCAACTTTATAACAGTCACAAAACATCACCAAAATCACTCTGTCCCTCTAAAATCTGTCAGAAAATTGCATAAGTGTATTGAATTGTATTGTTTGCTGAATATCGCAATATATCGTATCATGGGCAGAATATTGTGTATCGTTTCGTGAGATTATTGTATCACTACAGCCCTACCAAAAATGTACTCAAATAAGAGTAGTCACTACTTCAGCACATTTTAACGTAAAAAAAAAAGGCATAAAGTAGTCGTCCAAAAAACTACTACAGTACAAAAAGTATTTGGCAAAAACAATAGTAATTATCAAAATATCATTTAATGCTTAAAAATTACATCAATGTGAAATTATGTGGACATTTTGGTATTTTATAGCTCAAAATTAAACTAATTACAAAATAACTAAATTAGGCAAAATAAACATTTTTCCATATCAGTTTCTTTCAATAAAAAACTTATGAAACTTCAACAAAACTGCAGGTGTGTGTCTGTGTCTGGTGATTGTTTGCTTAAGACGTGTTTGAGTTTCATTCAAAATCCAGAATTTTACTCAAGAGTAGCAATACTCCATAAAGAAGTTACTCAAGTAAAAGTAAACAGTACCGCGTAGTAAAAATACTCCTAAAAGTAATTTTTATTCCAAAATTTACTCAAGTTACATAAAGAGACAGATAATCTGTGAAAACATCAATCTCCTCCACCTGAGCTACAGTTGCCATCTGAAAAACTGCAACTAAAAACAACCAATCAGAGCCAATAGGCAGGTCTTAGCGCTGTCAATCAACCTCGTGTACTCACTACTAAATGTGATAATGGCAGAGAAACAACTTATGGTACAGAAAAACTATTTGTTCGCCGTCATGGTGGCCATGCTACCTAGCCTGAGCATTCACAACATGCTATGCTAGCTGTGAAAATGCTAACACCTGCCGCCTGGCTCTGATTGGTTGCTTCTAATTAGCACTGGGAACATTGGGAGAAGGCAGTGGAGCTTTTTCGCAGATTATCAGTCTTATAGCATAAAGTCACAGCATGGTGACAGCTTCAACAAATATCTAAAAAATATTTTTTGTAAACGCTGCAAAAGTGATTCAAAATATTTATGTAAGGTTTTACAATTTTTAAAAGATCTGTAAAAAATGTCTCCCAAAGCAGAAAAATTATTTTAGCATCTCTATCCAAAACCTACAGACAACACTGAGAAACCATTGAATAATAAAAAAGATTTAGTGTATAACTGAAAAAGTTTTGATATTTAGAAAAAAAAAATTAGATTTTCACTAATAAAGAAGTGGTGGAGAGTTAGAATCCATATTTTTCCTTTAAAACCATACTCATTCTTCAATAAAACCGCATATTTTTAAAATAAATTAAAAAAGATATTGTAAAAATCTACAATCTAGATTCACTGTGCTAACAAGAGCTAATGCTAAACACTAAATTAATTATTTATTTTGTTATATTTTTTGAACTGCCTATATAATAAAAGCTGTCATGATACATTACAGTAGAAAAGGATATAAACAATTATTTTATTACTAAATTTAAAAAGAAACAATCTTAGTGAAAATAGTAAGAAAGATTTAGAAATTTAAGACCAGCAGTGGGGTTTCCACATTCTCTCAGACTTACTGATAAACAATTACCGTATCCATGAAACATTGATTAAATCATTACATTACCTTTAAATTATGACTGAAAGTTTTCAAGCTTTTCAACTAGTGGTTTGAAATCTGTTGATTATTTTGGGGACAATAACATCTGGCCCTGTATGGTGCTATGGTTTAATGCTAGTACAACAGTTTTATGATACGATAAGGTATAATAATTGTGTGTATTTTACAGTGAAAATACCCCAGTTAAACTAAAACCGCATAATATTATCTAACTGCTTTCATTAAACCATGAAGATAGAAAAAAATGGCTGCTTAACAGACATGCTGCTCAGAGAGGCAGAAATTTAATTTAAAATTACAACAACGGTGAATTACACTTCTTTAAGCCAGCTGACTGACAAAGCGCAGCAATAGGTTGGGGCTTTGCTACATTACTCAACATTTTTTTAACTTTGGTTTACATTCCTACACTGCAAAACCCAACAACTTAACAAGTATTTTTGGCTGCAAATATATTTTTGCACTTGAAATAAGACAAAACTAACTTACAAGTAACTTTTCAGCAAGATATAGAAGCTTGTTTTAAGTAAACAATTTCTTAATATTAATAAGTGTTAAATAGATCTACTTATAACAAGACAATCTCCCCAATCTGCTGATGGAACTAGCACATTTTCATCAATATCAATTAATTATTTACTTAAAACAAGCTCCTATATTTTACTGATAAGTTACTTTTAAGTTAGTTTATTTTAATTCCAGTGTGCTAAGACATTTAAACTAGAAAACTACTTGGTATAATTGTGTGTATTTTACAGTGTACAGGTGCCTGCCCAACATCTCCCCTCTAATTTAACAAATCTCAGAGCAGATGCAGCAATAAAGAGCCTACTGACCTTTGCTTGGCCCCAACACTAATGCTGCAACCTGCTATTACAAGTTATCTTAAATTATTACTTTAAACTTTAAAAGTAAGATCAAAGACTTATATTTATTTTTGCTGAAGCCTGAAGGCAAACTTCTGCACCATATTTTAACTACAATATATGGAGTTTGTTCTCTAACATTTCCCACCTTGAGCCGCAAAAGGTGGGAAATGATACGATATCCTTGAGTGAGAGAAAGAAAGATATCGTAGTCTAGACATCCTGTGTGGAGCATTGCTAATAATATCTTTAACTATTTCTAGATGTTTTATCCATTTATGGCTCCTGTTTATGCACCATAAAATGCCGTAAGGATTTCTGTAGCAAACACAAACGACACTACTACAAGTAGAATAACCATTTTTTTGTTGAATTATGTGGTTTTAAAGCTTGATACCTATATTTGAGTCAATTACAATTGTTTTTCAAAAGAGCATAATGATTATGTGTTCACTCTTTCATCACAGCAGGAAGAAAAAGTTCAGTCTTCCTGCCTGTTGAGTCTGTAAAGAACATTGTGTACTGCAATACATGACACATGACATACAATACACCATAACAGTGTGACAGGTCTCCTTTCTGTGATGAGCTGAGTGTATTTATAGTAAAGAAGGACAAAAACAGACTAGGGTTAAACATTTTAGCTAAATCTATACTTGAACATGTGCTCCCATATTTTTCAGTTCCTTTTTCTCCCCAGTTTTCCCAGAACAGATGTCACGCCCTTATATAATACTACTACACTGGTTTTAAGGTAAACATGGCCTCCAGCTATGAGATCTGTTTTTGTATTTACAGAGGTTGTGCATTTGGTCCATTTCTAACGCCATATCTTCTCCAACCACACTGATAGAAACCAACTGTTAGAGTTTTAAAGGATCCATCAATTTGAATACATTTAATTTGGGTTCATTTCAAATGATGTCAACTTAGTTAAATCATAACTATTAGAAGAATAAGATTCTTATCCTATGCTTAACCTCCTTCTACCCAGCAAAAATATGAAGTCGTTCACGATAAAGACATATAATCTTGCAAACCACATGAAAACTTTTTAAAATAAGTTCTAACAAGGCGTGTTAGTTTCCTTCCTAGTTCAAGTCATTAACAACGACTAAATCATGTTTAAGAAGGTAAAGTAACTAGCAAGTCTGACATTAGCAATACTAAGTTAGCTTAACATGAAAACAATCTTTTTAAATTAATTCTAACAATGTGGAATATAAACGGTTTCCTTAAAAACAACAGATACGATGTACGAAAGTTACGTCTGCATTTGAATTAAGAAGCTAAGCTGGCTAGCTAGTCTGACATTAGCATTAGTGCATGAACTAGTTTCACATGAAAACAACCTTTATAAATCAGTTATAACAATGTGGAATACAAACAATTTTCTTCATAACAACAGATACAATGTAACAAAGTTGCCTATATCTGCATTAGAGTTAAGAGGCTAAGTCTGACATTAGCATTAGTGCTGTTTCTACGCTAGTATGACTTGAAAACAACTGTTTTAAATCTGTTCTAACAAGGTGGAATGTGAACCGTTTTCAAAACCTTGACAACAGCTGTGATGTATTATTCTTTGGCAATGACTGCCTCAAGGTTAAAAAGCTTCAGAAAGTTTTTTAGAAAGTTTAGCCTTAGCGATAGCATTGTTGCTTAATTAGTTAAAGCATGGCAGCGTATAAACCTTTAAAATTCAAACAAGGTTTCAACGAGAGCCAAGATGACTTCCTCAGAGTCAAAAACTGTGGCTTTCAAGAAAGGTAATCAACTCAAAGTCATTGGGTCTCCTCAATCAATTCTTGAACCAATTTTGGTTTGAGGAAGGGCCCAATACCCTGCTGAAAGGCTGATTATGTTCTGCTACAACGGATAGGTAGGTGAAATGTGTCTTCATATAGCACGTCCTGGTGCTATGTGTTTCCCAAATAAGCAACACACACCTGTCCATCCAAACGATGTGACAGAAAATGTGATTCATCAGACCAGCCCACCTTCTTCTTCCAGAACCCGGTCACTGGTTTTTCACCGCTTCTTTCTTACTCCAATTTTTATCGCAAATTAATCATTTTCCAGCTTATAACATGTCAACTTTGAGAACAAAATGTTTCCTTCCAGTCGAATGTCTCACTAATAATAAAGAAAATGTAATTAGGGATGTTAGAGGTCAGAGTGACCATTTCACCTCTGTACTATTTTGATCCTCTGAAACTTTGGTTTCTTTTTTAGGTATGAAATTCTGAATTGTTTTGGACTAACCGGGTGTTGATTCATACTCGCCTGGATGGTTTTGAACCTGCAAAAGCTGAATTTTTAGAGTCGTTTCCTTGATTCTACCCAGTCTACTGCAAGGAAATGCAGTTATATGACTTTTATAAGTAATAAGGAAGTTTGTTTTGGTTTGATCAAAGATCATAATCTGTCCTAATTCAAGATTCAACTGAGAACAGAGAGACAAGATATTATTATAAAACTGAACCAAATCACACAGAAATTCAAGCTTATTTTTAACTTTTCAATCATTTATGCTCATTTACATGCACAAAATGGATAATAAAATAAGCTATAATTGGCAAAGTGGATAAAAAAAGCCTGATAGTTATTTACTTAAGACCAAATGCACATTCATTCATAGCAGATCTCATACACACACATCAGCCTTACTGTTGTCTGCAGAACCAAATTCATATGAAAACGTTTTTATTCATAATAAAAGTTCAAATTGGATTTTAATGTCACCACTTTCCTAAAATAACGACCTAAGTAATTTTATTTTTATTTTTTGCCAAAAGGGATTTCAGCAATAAATAAATAAATCCTTATTCCTTTTACTGCCAAAATTTGATTTAGGTTTAAAAAATGTATTAGGTCATTCTTTTAGGAAGGTGGTATAATGTAATGATTAATATGTTGGATGGATTCAGTTATAAAATTGCTGGATATTAGTTTGATTTGTTTATCAAGGGTCTTGATGCCATTTAAATGAAATTGAATCAAAACGAATGGATAATTTTAAAATGTTCTTGTTGCCACCAACATTTTCTTTTTGCACATATAAATTAGTAAACATTAGACTAAAATACCAGTCCTAAATGTACATATTTTAATGTGCAGCTTCTTTTTTTATTCATTTTTGGCTGTTCCTTCTCTCATCTAACTGGTTATTTGTCGTTTGTACATCAATCCCTTAGACTAATATTTAACCTCAGCCGGAATTCATTTTTCCAGTGCATTCTGGACCTTTTCCCGTCGCCCTGAAACGCGGCTCTGATCTCCAGTGATGCCCATCAGATGTGGCAATAACAGGCCTCGCTGGAGCGGAGCTGTGACATAATTTCTGGACAGGCCAGCGCGTTTTGGTTTCTATTAATAAAACACCTTCCCGGTCCAACAACAACAGAGACAGGGGACAACCTACCGAGCAGCAGCAGCCGATGCGTCTGTTTATACTCCCGCTTCAGCTCCCGCAGCGCCCTGTCAATGTTTTTACTGACTTTCTTCGCCTCCTTCTCGGCCTCCTTCTCCTCCACCAGCAGTTTGTCCCAGTGTTTCTGCTTTTGGGCGCTTGTTTTGGGCAGCAGCTGCAGGCGGCGGCCGCGCTCCTTTCCGGAGCCCTTTCCGCCGCTCCCGCCGCCGCCGCCGCCGCCTCCGTTTTGTATAAGCACCCCGTCCGTCCCGGTGTCCCCGCGGCGGTGCTCCCTAGCCGGGTCCCCGGGGCGAACCAGGCCTTCGCCGCCGCGTAGCGACGACGTCTCCCCGCATCCGCCGGTGTCCTCCTGGCGAGCCGCCCCGCCGCGGCTCGGCACGGCGGCGGCGGCAGCGGCGGCGGCGGCGTCCGGAGGCTGCTGGTCCGAGTCCGAGGTAGCGTTGGAGATAGAGCCGCTCAGGTCCCCGAAGAGCCGGGGACGCAAACTGTAGCACAGCCCCATGTTGAAACCAATACTTGTCTGTGAATGTGATTTTTCATAAATCAAAATATCGGGCGGGGATTAAAGGAAATCGCAGATGCGCCACCAAAGCACCTAGCGAGCCGTCGTCACATTGGAGCTCCGGCGGCGCGGTCTAAATCCGACTCCGAGGCGAAAACGTGAATGAATTACGCTCCGACATTTGCTATATGTCATCTTGCATTTTCCCCCAGTCAGCCGTCGCTTGTAGATAGTGGATCACCTGATCCTTCAGCGGACACTGCGGGTCCACCTCACCGTAAAGAACCGGGACGGCGCAGCCTGGGAGGAACGCCGCTGCCGGCCCGGATGCGCGCGCACGCAGGGCAGAATCTGACTGCGCAGCTATTAGGTGTAGTGCGAGAGAAGAAGGTACGTCATGTTACTACAGTATGGCGGTTTCCAGAGTGAGTTTCATTACGTTTCGTGACAATGACAGAAAAATGGAAATATCTGTCCTAAAACGCCAGATTTATCTCTTTTATAGAAATCCCAGCAAATATTTTGGTAAAACTCAAGTCCTCATGTGGATCTATGTTTTTAAATGTTTTTATTTTTAATAATGTTTTTATCTTTTTTTCAAAATCTAGTCTCTTTCTGTTTTTTTTATTTTAAATTGTGTGAAGCACTTTGAAATGCCTTGCTGGAAATGTGCTATACAAATAAAATTTGATTGATTGATAAATAAAACTCTTAAAGCGTAAATTATGGTTTAAATTCCAGATTGGCCAAGAATTGTACTCAAGTAGAATTACTTCAACATATTTTTAAATAAAAAGTAGCATTCCAAGATATTACTCAAGTAAAATATTTAGTAAAGATTCTACTCAAGTATAGAGTAACTGCTTAAATTATCAGCCATTTAATATTTTTATTAACTTAATAGTTACGTTGAATTTTTGGTATTTTAAGGAAGAAAACATTTTTTTAATTTTTAAATCTTTTTCAAACTCTCTGTCTCTTTCTGTTTTTTTTTATTATTTTAAATTGTTTTAAGTAATGTTTTTTTCTTTTAAAAAAATATTTTTCAAAATCTGTCTCTTTCTGTTTTTATCTTAAATTGTGTAAAGCACTTTGAAATGCTTTGCTGGAAATGTGCTATACAAATAAAATTTGATTGATTGATTGATTGATAAATAAAACTCTTAAAGTGTGAAATTATTTAAATTCCAGATTGGCCAAGACTTGTACTCAAGTAGAATTACTTCAACCTATTTTTAAATAAAACGTAGCATTCCAAGATATTACTTAAGTAAAATATTTAGTAAAGATTCTACTCAAGTACCGAGTAACTGCTTAAATTATCAGTCATTTAATATTTTTATCAGAAGGACCAAAATAGTAAAGTTGAAATTTTGGTATTTTAAAAATGACAATAATTCACATCACTTACAAAATAATAACAAACTCAGCCAAAAATAATAATAAATCTTTTCAAATCAGTTTCTTTCAATAAAAACGTATGAAATTTTAACAAAAACTGCAGGTCTGTGTCTGGTGAGTTTTTTAGTTCAAACATGTTTGTTTTTCATTCAGTGAAAATACTTAGAAAATCCAGAAATTTTACTCACAATAAAAATACAACATAGTAAAAATACTCCTAAAATGAGTATTTAAAGAAAAGCTACACAAGTAACATACAAACCATAATAAGAGTTTAGTTAATACAAACTATACTAAATACAATTTTAGTCAGAATATCCTGAGTCTTGGTCTTTTAGTGGGTTAGAAAGTAAATAAAACTTCCTAAAATAACGGACCACATGCAGGCGTCACAGGAAACCACTAGATGGAGAACTTGTACAAAGAAATGCTAATTTAGCAAGATTTTATAAAATGCATTTGAGAGTTAAAATACTTAAACTAACCAATGTAATTAAGATAATGCAAAAAGTACTAAGCCAAGTTAGATTAAAAATATGGACCATATAAAATCAGTCTCATTAACTTTGACTATAAATGATATTCCAACTATCCCAACAAATGAAGATTTAGCAGTTTTTCTGTTTTTTTCCCCATGAAATAATTGAATTTAATTCCTGGAAATGAATGACACTAGAAATACCAGTAATCTATTTCTCTTTACATTTTTTTCCACAAATAATAAAATATCCCAGAGAATAATCTTTTTCTTTACTTAAAAAAAACCTAAAACTAAAAATAAAAAAAAAGGTTTGTATGGCAGATATTACTAAAAAAACAACAAAGATTTTTAAAATATAATTTAACATTAATTAGAAACACAAAAAGATATTACAAGCAAATAAAAACCAAACAAATTTTCAAGCGGAGGTGGAGAGACAAAAATTGTATTGAAGTAAAAATAACAAAGCTTCAACATATTTTTATTCAAGTAGAAATAAAAAGCAGTCATACAAACAGATAAGAATAGAAAAATAGTTGCTAAAAATGCAACTCATTAATTGAGTTGTACTGTTAAATCTGATTTAATTTGTGACAATGATGGAAATAGAGAGACAAAATATTTAATTACCTGCAGATTCTGGTACTTTAAATGATAAAATAAAAACTCCAGCTAGTGACGAGTCATTATTTATTTACCTAGCTTGAGTTTTGTTCTTTTTGTTTTCTTCTGTTATTATTAATCTGTTTTATTTATTTATCACAATAAAGACGGTACATATAAAGAAAATAAGGCACATGTGGGAATAAAATTAGAAAACTAACTAAAGGATAAAATTAGACTCAAAACCAGATTTATTAAGTCCATGTGGTGGCTTTTTTATTTTATTTTTTTTGCCCAGGTGTATGTTATATTCTGAATGCATGTCAGGATGTTTTGCTTTGAAATCTATATTTTAAAATAAATGTAAAAAGACCAGGATGTATATTAAGTAAAGTCTGGGAAAGCTGGAAATTTTGCCATTTAACTGTGTAGAAAGTAAAATTTTCTACACATTTTCATCTACTTAGTTTTCCTTAAATAGCTTTTTCTATTTTGCTGTAATTTTTCTCAGTAAAAATGCTGTTTTTGTCCACTTGAGATTAGACTAAAATCACTTTATAATTTGTTAAAGGCAAGATTATTATGACTTTACACATAAAATCTCATAATTAAATTAAGTAAACATTTAAATTTTGTTTGTTTTTATGCATTTTGAGTGGATTTCTTTTTGTTGTACACCAAAATCAAAGAATATTAAATATTTAAACAAAACAAAAATCACATTCCAAGTCACTTTTTACAGCAGAATGTAAAACAAAACTATTCAGCTGGAAATGTTTCAAAAGCCATATTCAAAATTTAAAGTTCAAGATTTGTGTTGCCTCGACTTCAGCATTCCAAAGATGATCTTCGTCAGCATCAGCACGCTGAAAACACACATTAAAACATAAACATTATTTTGACGAATGTTGGTCGGTGTCCTTCGGTAGAGAACGTTACCTCACTAAAGTCATCAAACCAGCCGGCATGAACTTCCAGGAGTTTACAAATCTCAGTCCCATCACTACAGCCAAGGTTCCCGCTGTGCCTGACAAACATGAAGAGGAGATGAAAGCTGCTGTCGTCTCAGCATTACCCTGAGCTGAACAGAGAGAGAAAACTCACCCAATGAAAGCCAAACATTCCTGGGATTCTGAGACTTCAGATAAACTCCAACTGCAGCCGCCAAGCCGAAGACGATACCAGCGACCAGAGAGGTGATGCTGCCTGCAGGGGCGGTCGTTTTTATATATATATATAAATATATCGAACAGCATCCAGCTAATGTGATGGGTTTTTTTTTTTTTTTAAATATTGAATCAGCTGGGTCAAGAATTACAAGTGGAGATTGGCACGTATGGTTAATGTATACTGTAGATTGTCCTTTTTCTAAATAAAATAAAACGTCATATTTGGGTTTACAAATTGAGAACTGACGCTATAGAAACTGTACCGAATTGGCTTGATTACAAGTAAAAAATATGGTGCAGTAAAATGTCTCCTAGAAGTGATTTAAAAAAAAAAAAAAAGTAGTTATTACTCATCCTAATGATCAAGCATTGAATAAGATTTACACAAGTTAAAATTAAGAGAAAGCCAAAGCATATAGTAATTTTGTTACATTTTGTTGCAAATCTTCCTTTCTATTCTGGATTAAAATAATAACCCAGAATGCTCTCCAAATGTTTTACATGTTTTATTCTGCCAGGATGAATCCTCAGTTCATTCGTGGAGCAATTTTGGGACTACTGAGAAGATTCTACAATGGGTATCAGTGTTGTTGTAAAGGGGAAAAAAGGAGTACGTTTCTGGGGGGAAAAAAATCAAGATTTTCTAGAAATAGCAAAGAAATTTCAGATTTTGAAAAGTAAAACTTTGGGTTTTGCATCTGTGTGTGTTTTCTGGTTCTTGTAAGACTGGAGAACTATTAATCATAACCATTTTTACAGATTAAAAGGGAAAATAAGATTTTGTTGAGTTTTGATGACTTCTACGGAAGAGGATTAGGGCCACCAAAAAAAGAAAAAGAATTCTGAGATTAAAGTCAGAAGTCTGAGATTAAAGTCAGAATTCTGAAATTTAGTCCGAATTCTGAGATTAAAAGTCCGAATTCTGAGATTAAAAATCAGAATTCTGAGATTAAAGTCAATATTCTGAGATTAAAGTCATAATTCAGAGATTAAAGTCATAATTCAGAGATTAAAGTCAGAATTCTGAGATTAAAGTCAGAATTCTGAGATTAAAAGCCAGAATTCAGAGATTAAAGTCATAATTCTGAGATTAAAGTCAGAATTCTGAGATTAAAGTCAGAATTCTGAGATTAAAAGTCAGAATTCTGAGATTAAAGTCATAATTCTGAGATTAAAGTCAGAATTCTGAGATTAAAGTCAGAATTCTGAGATTAAAAGTCAGAATTCTGAGATTAAAGTCATAATTCTGAGATTAAAGTCAGAATTCTGAGATTAAAGTCAGAATTCTGAGATTAAAAGTCAGAATTCTGAGATTAAAAGTCAGAATTCTGAGATTAAAGTCAGAATTCTGAGATTAAAGTCAGAATTTGAAGATTGAAAGTCAGAATTCTGAGATTTAAAGTCAGACTTTAAAGTCAGAATTCTGAGATTTAAAGTCAGACTTTTGAGATTGAAAGTCAGAATTCTGACTTTCTGACTTCTGAGATTAAAGTCAGAATTCTTTTTTTTCTGGTGGCCCTAATCCTCTTCCGTAGCCTTCCCTGGTTTATTTTCACCAGTTTTGTACTTTTCAAGACCATAACAGTACATGAGGTTTAAACTATTTCAAAAGCCGGCCATATTTCTGACCTTATTTCACCAACCAATAAAATCTGAGTCTGTTAAAATACATATTTAGAAATCATACCTGCTTTAGCGTAACCTATGACCCCTCCTGCTGACACCAACAGAGCATAGCCGAAGCCAATCCAGTCCATGAAGTCCAGCCTTAAGCAGCCAATTCTGAACCGAGAAACAAAACCTCACAAGGTTTGTGATAGTCTTGTATAAACTAATCTTGTATAAAGACAGTTGAGTTTGTTTTTAATTGCAAACTGTCCTTAGTTTTAAACAAAATGCGTAAAAACGCTTAGAACACGTACTATTACACTGAATTCTTGACTAGTTCATTGTTTCAAAACACTTCCGCCTAAACGGAAGTTGGTCGCTTTCGAAATAAAAGCCGACAGATTGAACTAATTCCGTAACTGTGAACTTCGTTTAAAACTTGTATTTTTATAAAATATTAAATTAAAAACCAAATAAATTAATGTTGATATGAGATATTTTAAACAAACTGTCCAGAGGTTATGAAACACTTAATCCTCAAAGGAAGCCGGACGCCTTCAAATTAAAAGATGAGAAATACACTCAGTTAAACGTACGCGTAATTTTTCATTTATTAAAGTTAACAAACTGACGTAAGTTTAGAATCAGCAACGTAAAACGTCGTAGAAACTATAATTACAAGAAAAGCTTCATAAACTGAATATTTGGCAAGCACTTCCACCTCAACGGAAGTTAACTTTCAAAATAAGAGCTCTCACAGATTTCACTCGTTTAGAAACTAACCTTGTATAAAGTCTAAATCAATATTATAATTTAAATTATTGCTACAAAAGGTGTTTACATTTATTAAGAAAGGTGGTGGTTGTGTGTAAGCACCAAAAATAGGTATAACTTTAAAGCACAAAAATTAAAACAAACAAATAAAAAAGAATAAAATATCCACATGAAATCTAACCAAGTCTGAAAACTTCAAAATGCAAATATTTGTATGGCACAGTACGTTGACATAAAAGCATGAATGGATTAAGAATATATTTTATTGCTTGACAGTCTTTTTCCCACTCTTTTTCTTCTTCTTTTTGGGTTTGCTCTCATCTTCTACAATTACTCTTTCTGTTATCGCTCGGGTTCTCTTCTTCTTGGCAAGTTCCTGAGCAGATTCTGAGGGCAGTGATGGAGAGAATTTAAGTTATTTCATCAACTGAATTAACCCATGTCACCATGTTTAAGTATTAATAACAAGTAGTCCATAAAGTGAGATGAAAGCTGGACTCCACCTTCAGATGTTGCTGCTTTAGACGGACCATCAGATATCGGCTGCCCTGACGAAGGTCTCCATACGGCGAGGCACGTCAGTCTAGCTGTTGTGTTCACTTCCCCCAGTAGAACAGGAGGCTCCAGCTCCTGATCACCAGCAGAAATAATCATATAAAATATATTTACCAAACCGTTTACATTAGCACTCCTTTCTTTAATACTTTGTCAGACCTACTTTTACCAATAAAACACCAATAATATCACATTTCACAAAGTCGAAACACGTAGAGAGACTTCCTGCACTGTTTTCTGTGGCTCACCCCAGTTTCTCTATAGGATTTAGGTCTAATGGAAGACGGTTGGACCTATATTTGGTGAACTGTAACTATGTATTTTTTCTATTAAAAGACCTGAAGTTGGCATTTTAAACTAAATCACTGTTTATGATGAATTATACATTAACGACATTCCCAAGGCTGTTTGGGGATGTGCAAATTTTAAGTTGGGAAGCCATTTTCTTGTAATCTTTTCTCGATTTATGAAAATTAGAACATCTACCTTACTTGAATGTTTTTCTCTCTTTGCTGAACTAAAAGAAATGGAGTCAGTGTAATAAAATACATTAATAAATATTGTTAGTAGGTCATTATATTTGTACCAAGTGAAACAAAAAGTCTTAAGAATGATAACAAGTTTTAGAAAATCTGATTAACTTAACCAAATAAATGTACCAAAAATAATGGTTGCAATTTCCCAAAAAAGGTGTGAAATAATGTTACTGCCCATAAAAGATTTTTTCACCCATCCCATCCACAGATAACAGTAAATTCAGCATCACCTGCCCAATAGTGTTATTAACCACAGATTTTGATTTATGGTGTCAAAATAACAAAGACGTACCTCTTTCAGATGGAGTTTCCACATTTTGATGTAACCATCATTTGAAGCTGTTAAAAGGACGCAGTAATCATCCACAATCAAACTGTCGACTGCTTTTACTCTGAAACCACAAAGAGATGCAACAATAACTGAGAGCTCTTGTTCTCCAGTCAGAAAAATTTAGCCTAAAGTTATTTACAACCCTGGTAGATTATAGTTTAACATTATCTTCTAATTTTACCAATGTTTTCTTCAAACTGAGCTGACCAGACTGAGCCCTGACTTGGATCTGACAGAAAATTAGTGGAGGTTATGATTGTGGTAATGCCAATAAAGACTTATTTCCATTAATAATGCAGAAAGTTATAAATATCTTAAATGTGTTTCAATAAAATGTTGATATAAAAAATGTTTTTTCCTAAATGCGACATCCTGAGAGATACCCATCTTTATTTTCAAGTAAAAATAATTATCTTGTATGAATGCAACTACTGGTATTTTAAAATCTAAATCAATTTATGTTATGATGAAGATATTAGGGGAGATGTAACGTATAACCATCAGGACAATCCTGCCGCACTGAGAAATATCACAATAACAATAAACCTGCTAATAAATCAGATCACAGTATATGATTTAATGAACTGCTGGTCAATTATTTCAGCAGATTCTCAAGGAAATTTACCTGGTTTCATGAGCCTTAAACTCACAAACCCATTTAGCTTTTTCCACATCACAGAACCTCACGGTTTCATCGTCACCTGCGACGGCCAGAATGGAGTTCTGAAAGACAAATAAGGTTCAGAACCAGATATATATATATATATACATATACATACACATACATATATATATATATACATATATACACATACAAAAAAAAAAAAAAAATTCCCTTCTCACCCTTCGGGGGGGTGGTCTCTTTCATCCTCTGAGCTCGGGTCCTCTACCAGAGGCCTGGGAGCTTGAGTGTTCTGCGCAGTATCTTGGCTGTGCCTAGTACTGCACATT
>CAEGAF010039641.1:0-12007 GCA_903067075.1 Micropoecilia bifurca | reverse complement strand
TATATATATATATATAAAAGGAGACTAATCACTTTGGAGGTAATTACATTCCCTGCCAGAAGGTGGCACATTGCCTTGTAATAGTCCTTTGGTCCAGAAAACCTCTCAGTATCCAAAATCCCAGCAGTTCAGGAATGGTGCAGTTGTGTGACCTCCGTCAGCTCCAGTTTGCTCCACATCTACTGGTCCTCGTTCCCCACTAGCCAGAGGTTCTCGACACGGACACTCAGAGTTACTATCTGGAGTCGGTCTGTCTATCAAGTCCGGTAACGGTTTTTATGCAGCTTCTTATATTCCACTATGGTGGTGAAATGGCAGCTTACATTAGTCCTTACTATCAAACAGATGGGTTAGCCTTGCAGCGAGGCCTTCACCACAGCTATCGAGTAATACAGCAGCAGAAAACAAATCCAACAGTTTCACACCAAAACTCTACTGTTTTTTGCTAACTTACGAATAAGTGTATACTATGACTTCTAACGACAACTGAGTCTGCTTGCTTAAAATCAGCCAACTGCTCCTCCTGGTGCTTTATTCTCTCACGCTGAACCAATCCCTCCTTTCCACTGTTATTTTTACTCCCACTCACTTTGTGCGACCTTCACAGACCATAATCCTGTAGGAAAATACACTTCTCACTAATTACTTCCAACAAATCAAAGATAACTTATTTTAAACGACGTAAACACATTTAACTGACTTTATTTAAACATTGGAATTTTAGATAAAATAAAAGAATAAATGAACTTATCCTTTTGCCATTTATTATCTTGGACTTCTCGTATGTTTTTTTATTTATTTTTTATCTGGGTTACAAAAAGTTTGTGTCGAATATTGTTGAATAATATTATTTGACAAAGTACTGCAACTTCAGTGCAAGCCTGTAGTGTTGCGGTGTTTTGTATTATATAATTTCAACCAGGCACAAAGACGCTATCTCTTGGTGCTGGGCTAAATTAAATTGAGCACCTGTGTGAAACAATCAGTATCATGTGTCGGTACAAAGCAACAGGTAAAAGGCAACAACCATAGGGGAGGATGAGATGCTGAAGCAGCAAAAACAACATGAAAGAGAAGCTGTGCAGAAGGTTAACCACTCAATGAAGCTGAGTGAGGAACCCTAGTAGATGGGTGGACAGGAGACATGTGGAATTATCAAGACTGAAAGAAGAAAGAACCTCAGGGAAAAGCTTCAGTTTCCAAAAATAAAATGGATTCCATAAACAAAGTGTAGACTGATCAGTTTGCTATAAAATTTGCTAAACTCAATAGAAAAAAATTCTGATTTGTTTATTCAGAGGTACAAACATATAAAACATGATACAGACAGCAGAGTATCAGTATCATTTTAAGCCCATTGAGTTTTCTTGTTTTTTTAACAACAGTTAAAACCTTCTCTGGTAACATTTGGCACTCTGTAAATGTGTCTATTGCTTGTGTCTAAAATGCCTAGAGATAAGGTTGCCCTGTCCAGAAAGTAAAGATCTGGCCCATTGGGTTATGTCCAGGACGAGAGGTGCATTGCTTCTCTTTAACCTGAGATTGAACCACTTGATTCTAATTAAAGGCACATAGAAATTCAGCAGTTGTCACGTTTTTGAAACAAAAAGGGTTTTTTCTAAATCAAATCTAGAGTAAGCTACTCACTGATAAAATAAATAATTAAAAACCTATTACAGTTCTGTATTATAATTTGGTCGACATTCAGAACAATGATAGAAATATGAAGAGTTTAATTTGCAATTAGTTTGCTAGTCTATGCTGTTTGGGATATGGCTGCATCACCAGGATTATTACCAGGTAAAGGTGCAGCTGACGCATCCTTTATGTTTCTGAGGCTCTTCAGGTTTCATCTGAACTCATGCATAATAAAAAGGTAAAAAAAAAAATTATAAAAAATATATATATATTCTAATTCTAATTTTAAAAATATTAATATTTTTTGTATTTAATTTATGAAAAAGCATGCTTCAGAGAACAATACTAAGTAATCTTTAGATTTTACACCTGTAGTCTGGGATTTTTTTGGCTATTCTAATTTATTTATAATAGGTCATGAAAACAGTAGGTGAATCAGTGAAAGACTGTTACAATCATTAAGCATATTAATCCTGATTTTCTTTCAATTGCTCAGAAAATTGTCTTTTAAAATTACTTTGACATTTAGCGCCTTCCACAATTTCCAAATTAAAAGAATTAAAGTGTTAACAACGAGGCACGAAATTTGGCACAAAAATGTCAAAAGTCTGGATATTTCTTTACGCAAGTATGATTCAGAGTTTGTACTGATGTGGTTGTGCTTCACGTTTTAGAGACAGAACTGAGGTACAGAACTGAGTTTCAGTTCCCTCACAAATACACATACCCACATCCACACAAGCATTCTCAGATGAAAGAACAAAGAGTGATTTCCTCATTAGGATTGTTTTAATGCATGATGAGATAATTTATTCATGAAAATTAACAAATGATTCATTCCAGCAGAAACTTTCAGGAGCAGTCGTGTTCAGATTATATTTTACTGTTGTTTTCATTGTACTCTCAGTGCTGCGACACTTTATTTTCATAGCATTATGTATGCACAGCTGATTAAAAGAGTTTTGATCACCTCTGCAGATTAGGTTTTTAGCAGGTAGTGCCGCTAATTAGTGAGCACCGCTGATGTTACTCACAAGTCAGGAGCTTCAATAACGCTTCTTTTTTTTCTTTCCACATCATCATTGTTTTTAAATTCATATTTGGGGTTCTCTCTGTGCTTTTATTTCTTCAGATTTTATCATAACGTTTCCTTATCTGTACTTTCCAACAAACTTTTTAAACTTGATGGAAAATATTTCTTAAAAGATAATTAGTATAATTATGGTATTGAATGGCTTTGGAAATAAGTGAAAAAACTACACTTTGCTGTAAGTTACTTCCATTGAAAATTCTGACCTTTAATATTTGCAGCCTCAGCTTTCCTGGAAAAATTTAAAATAATTAGTCTAGAGGTGTTCAAAACAGCAAACAAAAATGATAAGACTATGAGAGAAAAAGTCCACCTCCATTGTACATTAGCTTACAGAAGAATCTCGGGCAGCAATAACTCTTAGTGGTTGTTTGTATGACTCCATGTGTCTCTCACTTTGAATTAGAATTTTGTCTACCAACATAATTAACAGTGAAAATGAGGTCACTGGGCTTTGACTGGGCCATTGCCATTGATACTTTCCATCCATTATTTTTCAGGTTTAGTGTTGCCTATGGGATCATCATTCTGGAATCATCATTCTGGCTTACTCAAAGGTGCAGTGTTTATGGCCAAACATCGGTTCTTTGGTCTTATTTGCAAAAAGGAAGCACCGGTTCATAAATCTTTTCATTTGTTCAGTTACAACTTTGCAAACCTTTGTCTTTTTGTAACCACAATAGCTCAGTCCTTCAAGCAAAGGACTGAGCTATTGTGGTTACAAATAGCTCAGTACAAATAGCAAAAAGTCTTAAAAAAAAGTTAAAGTCTTGACTATCTTGTCAAGACTTTAACATTTCACAAGATAACTGAGGTCTTTTATATTTTGTCACTTCATTAGTAGCTGTCCGATTTTATTTTTACTTGAAGATCATCTTCCTCCCTGTAAAATAATAGGCTTGATTGTTTGAAAATGGAGTTACACTCCTTCACAGATTGATGCTCAGCAACAGTTGCTTTCATGATATCTGTACGAAGCAGCAAACAGACCATTTATTCATTTGACCTGAGAACGATTCGGTTTTAATTTTGTGCTGATGTGTTTCTCCAATTTTTATTTTCAGCGATGATACACAAAAGTATCTGTTTGATTTAAAAGATGATCCTGTACTTTTACTTCTGCAGCACAGCCAAAAACTTTTTTTACATGTTTTATGTATCCCAGCTTCTCTCAAATGGGATGCCAAGCACCTAAAACGATTTAAGAAAAAGATGTGAAACCACCAAAGGTTACATGAATAAAAGTGTTAGTTTGCAGAACCGTGAAGCTTCAGAGAGTGCAGCGTCAGGTGAGGAAGCCTTTGATGGATGCCTATGACACAGAGGGTGAGCTGCTTTAATCCCACCTTTTGTTCAGCATAAATAGAAGACAGAATCAGAGGTGATGAGTTGGAAGCTTCAGTTGAGAGGAAACTTCAAAAGGTTGAGGATACGGACCCCTTCCAATCTGCCTGGAGCACTGATAAACCCCCACAAAGCATTTTAAATGCCAGTTAGGACCGTGAGCATTAGGGAAACTGCAAATAAAATATTCAGTGAGCAGTTTATGTTTTTTCTCCAATGGACTCATTTAGTGAAGGAGATATTTTTCAATCCAGTGAAGTTGCACAATAAGAAGAGTACAAATCAGGTCTGTAAAGAATTTAATGCCCTTTAATTGCCTGTGTTATTGTTTCACACTCAACATAATAATAGAGATACAATTAAATGTTATTGTTCATGTGTTGTGTAGGACATATAAGGAAAGTAAATTGATTGCTCAAGGGAGATAAATGATTTGACAAATACTGTTCCGGTTCAGTTGTACCTTTTCTAATTAGATTCAGTCAAAGACTGATAAAAACAAGCACCTAGTTCTATGCGTTGCTTCAAACAGAGGTTCTGGACCCTCAGCTCTTGAGAAACTATTGCTTGCATGATGCGTGGGGCTTTGTTGAAGTTTTAAGCGATTGGATCTGATTTACTCAATCGCTACTTTTTGCACGACATCTGTAATGCAGAAGCTCAAAGAAGCTCACTTGAAATGGGGTATGCTTTATGCAACCCTGTGGCGAGTAGAGCCTTTTCACTTGCTTCGACTTCAATTGTTCAATTTTTGGACAAGACAGACTAACTAGCTTTGTTCACTCCCTCTGCTGCCGTTACCAAACTACAAACCAGACACACTACAATTTTAAAACAACGCCGAAAGTCAATGTCATCACAATTCTTCCCTTTTTTGCTGATTGGTTTATCTGAAATCCCACATAGAGCACTGATGGGAGTTAAGAATCAAACAGATTTGCGTAGGAAAGCAATGGCCAGCCTTGTCACAAACTAATGGGGTCCACAGCTGAGGAGCTACGAACTACGTGAAAGGGGAAAGTTTTTCTCCTCTTGGGGTGAACCCAACACATGGGATGCAGACAGCAGTGAGTGACAGCAACTAAAGTTTAAAAGTTTCCAACTTTCTTGTGTTGCGATGCTAGCCTGTGCATGCATATCTTTTGTGTGCAAGTTTGCAATTTCACATGCACAAATTTCACTGATCGCTTGGCTGGAGGAGGGTAAGCAATAGTTGCTTCATCACAGTAGTTCCATAGAAAGTGAAGGGTGAGGGAGGAACATCGCCTCCCATGTGTTGAGCCTTACGGACTTACATACGGACATAACTTGAACACGCCTCTGTAAGCTAATGCTTGGCTGCAGACTGCAGTTTCAAGGAGAAGCTGCAGGCTACAGAGCAAGCATTTAGGCAACCCCTGAGTTGCTGCCACAGGAGATTAAGAGATTTCTCAAAAATGCATGAAAGAATCAAACAAAAACTCCAGGTATGTTTTTGATGAAGGACTTGCATAACATAATACAAAGCTCAAGAAAGATGAGTTTATATAATAACCCCACTTTAAAAGCAAGCCGCAAACATAAAAATATAAAACATGGTAAGCCATTCAAACATTAAACTGATAGCATTTCCAATTAGCTGAGTTTGACTTTATATTATCACTGTACCTTCAAAACATATTAGAATGAAATATTTTTATCATATTTCAGGGAAAAGACCCTTTAGGAGGCTATAATTTTGCCTTGTTTTTTGTCTTCCTGTTTTCGCACACACATACACACACAGATCATGGGGCGTATTGCCCCAGTCATGATTTTTGCAAATGAAGCTGGGCTGCAAATCATGGCGCCCGGGCCTGAATCAGCAGCTCTTTCATAAATGCTGATTTCCAGACGCTGCATGTTCTGCAGATCCCACTGTGCGCTCTGCACTCTAAGGACTGACTATGCATTTTTCTGCTGTAAGTAAAGACAGCTGCACATAAATACATAGTGGGAAATGTATTTCTGGCCTATAAATAAATTGCTTCCATGGTCAAAGAGCGAGCGGTTGACCACAAATATTGTATTTCATACATAATATATATCAAATAAATGCATCAGCCTTTTTATTTTGTTAAGGTTTAGAGCCTCAACAATAAATGAGCACTGCCACGCTGAATGTGAATTTAAACTAAACATGACATTTTAGAGTAATATATGAAGCCTTCAAGATTACATCTTTCCCAGGGATGTTCCTCCATTTTTTGCAAGAGAACTGAAAACCACATTTTAAACACATTCCAAAGGCGTGTCTGAGAAGGAGGTGGTACAGCGATTTGACCAGTCTTTTCCTCGTCCTGACTGGTGTCAGAGAAAATAAGTACTTAAAGTCTTTTTGGTTTAGAATCTCCAAAAGTTGAATGTTTCTTTTCAGGTGTTAGAGAAGAAATAGACCCATTGCAATATGCAACAACTATGTTTTTTTGTTGTTGTTTTTTTTACAATTTGTTGTACCTTGATGTGCCTGATTTAAAGGAATGTTAAATGAATATCCATTAATCATTTAACATGTTTATCTTTGCAGAGGAGAGAGAAGGGCTGGTACCAATCTACTGCGGTCATCATGCAAGAGGCAAGGCGGATTATACCCAGGAAGCAAGTCTACCATAGATTAATATAGGTGAATATCTCGACTTTGTATCATTTGAAATGCAATTACTTTATGAAAAACTACCCTTCTGTTTCAGCAATGCACCCAAAGTCAAAATCTATATAACATTTGTTATATAGATAGGCTTTCTCTTTATGTCTCTTTATGTCTCTGTATGTCTGCGGTTTCAATTGACCTACCGAGGTGAGCCTGTGTAGGTGTTTTAATGTGTAGGGAACATTTCTCAGGGCTCTTAATTTATAGGATTTCATTGTTCATGAAGACAAAATGAGCAAAAATGTATTTTTCTCCTGAATTTTGTCCTAATAATGGTAATACCAAATTCTGCAAACTTTTGGAAACAAGCTCAAACGCTGGCATGTCAAAGAAAATTTTAAAATAAAGGGAAATACAACACATATGACAGTGATCTTTGGTTGTGCACTAATTAAATTGTACAAAAATCTAATTTACAACAAGCACGGTAAAATAAGTTGCATTATTGCAAGTATATTTCTATAAACAATTATATCCCACCCCACTCTTGACACCTGAATTACTCAAATGGTTTCACAATGGGTGTTGTAGACCAGGGAAATAGATGCCTCACAAAACACATATGCTTCATTATCCTTTTCAGAAATGTTTCATTTTCCTAAAATACTCACTGCTGAATCATTAAATATGGTAAAACAAAAATATATCATCATTTATTTTGAAACACCCTCTGCTTGTGACAGCCATTGTGCCCTTCACGGCTAAGAATTCAAGCAGGAAATATTAAAAGGCGCATCAACCATTTTATGCTACCATCCTGTGAACAAAATGTCTAACTCCTGACCACAACAAGATGCATCAATATGAATATTAAAAAAAAAACATGTGAAAAAGGCACAAGCATACATGTATCTCCTGCTCCTACTATGCATTTATGACTCAGAAGTTTTCATATGAGTGTTTATTGTCAGTCACCCATAAATACTAAAAATAAGAAATGAAAAATATTTAGGTTTTTGAGTGCAAAAAAAGGTACTTTAAACAGTGAGAGGGCCATGGTTCTTTCAAGTCCATTCAAATAGTTAAAATGGAAAGAAAAGTAGAAACACTCTCACACTGTCAATAAATAAGAGAATTGCTCCGGTACCTTGCAACGGCAGGTTCTGCCTCTCCTGATTCCCAGTAAATACATATAAGCGTATTGTTTGCCACACACGAGCAGATAACTCAATAGCTTCCTCGGAGAGTAACACAAATAGACTTACTTCACAGGATTTTTTTTTTCTTATGTCAGTGTAAGTTCCTACTGATTAAAGTGATGGTGCTTGTTGATTGGTTGTCTCACCTCGCAGGCTGAAGTGTCTGCTGAGGCTGGTGTGTTGTCTCCCTGCAGATCTGCAGCCGAGTAGGAGGAGGTAAAGGGGGAGGAGGAGGAGCGACACAAGTTTCTCTTCTGGGAAGCTCTTGTCTGTTAATTAGCAGTGAGCAGATGGAAGACAGTCCACATCTCGCCAGGGATCAATCCTACCCAAGAATCAGTAACAACAGCAGCGGCAACCTCAGTTTATTTATTTCTGAGCTCAGCAGCATCAGGGCAGTGTCACCTCCCTAGGAAGGGATACAGGAGGAAGAGGAGGAGAACCCAGGAGACTGCAAGAGAAGTCTAAGACATACACAAGATGCTAGGAGCATTTCTTTTCACAGATTTCCTTGGAGACTCCAAAAGGAGCAACATTCAGCTGGCGATCGAGTGTTGAGTTTAGTCACTTTTCATTACTTTGTTTACAGCCATCTGTTTACACACACACATCCACCTCATCTTATCTGTTTGTGTCTCCCCGCGCTCCGTACGCTGCGAGCCGTAACCTACCGGCCTCCTGCTAAAACGAAAGCCTCGTCAACAGCTGCTGCAGCGCTGATTTCCTGTCTGGCGGCACATAAAGCAAAATTTGCTGCAAACAAAATGGGACTTGGTGGAGTCTTTTGTGGACACATCTGCAAAATCACCGTCTTATTCAGAGGTTGTTTTCACCCAGTTCAGCAATCCGCCCGCACACTGGCACACTGATGTCAGAAGCAAAATTTAACTGGACACTTTAGGTTAAAAGACTTACTTCTTTGCATATCTAATGAGCATTTTAAAGTTCTAAATAACCCCATGAAACATAATATACATTTTGATTCAAACAGAAAGTTGAAAGTAAAATTAAACTTTAAAATGTGTGTATTAAAGACAAACTGCTCTGATTCTCAAAGTGCACTTGAGCAGTTTTTGAAGTTTGATGTGTATCCATTTTCTGATTTGTTGCCAATGCCTGTAAACAGTTTGCTTATTTCACATGCACTTTGTGGACCTAGATCATTTTACTGGAATCCTTGTTTAAGTAAAGGTGGAGCTGTGGTTGGGTTCTCTGTACAAAAAAAGATATTCACAGTTATGGCTTGACTCTTCCAATTCTGCTTCTTTCCTCCAATCCTGTTTGTGACGTTAATGGATAGACTCTCTATATACAGTTCTAAACAGAAGCATGTGCATTTTGGGAACCTCAGTGACTTCTCTTTGCTTTTTGCACATGATGTAATGCTATTGGCATCTTCAGCTTGCACTGGAACAGTTTGCAGCCGTGTGTGAAATGACCCCAATGATAGTAAGCTTCTTTAAGTCTGAGGCCATGATTTTCAAGCAGATAAAGGTGGATTTCTCCGTCAGGGAAATTAAGGAAATTACATTTCTCCCGAGGGTTGGTGGGCTCTACCTTTGAAATAGGGTAAAGGGTTCTCTCATGCGTAGGGAGCTCAGAGTGACCGCTTTTCCTTTGCTTCAAAGAAGTCATCTGATCACAGTGCCTCCTGGCCCTGGGAGGAAACCACAGGGCAGACATAGAACTAGTTAGAAAAAAATATATCCTGACAGGTCTGGAGATGATGTGGGATCTTTTATAATTTCATAAGCAGGGTAAAGTCAGATGGGGATGTCTTTGTTTCCCATCTGGTCCTGTTGCCCAAACAAATCAATTATAAATAAGCTAAAGATGAGCTAGTCAATGCTATTGGGTCACTCTATCTTGGCAGATTTTAATTGTAAATTGAAATTAAATTTAACACAAATACATAGTGACAGTTTCAACAAATATGTAAAAAAAGTATATATTTTTATCAACAGTTGTGTACTGCAGCTTTAAGTGGAATGAAAATATATGTTAAATAATCATACATTAATCTTTTTTATTATTATTATTTCAGATATATCCTGCATGTCAAGTGTTCAGCTATAATTTGACCCAATGATTTTACACAACTCACCAGTATCAGATCAAACATCCCAAACTTTCTAAACAAAGAAAAAAAGTTCTTGCAAAAGTCAGGACCATAATTCACCAGTGTTGACTTGCAACCAACACCGTCTTCAATTAGGAGCGAGTCAACTGGAAAGACAAAATAAAAGATAAAGGGAAAGTAAAAGGAGGGGAAGTTTGTTTGACAGGGGAAGCTGGAAGTCTTTAGCAACCCCTCACACTATATTTGCATTGAGTCAATTATATCAATACACCTGTAGCAGTCGACTTGCACCAAATGGGCATGCTCACATTATCGGCTGTGTCCCATAAACAAGATTTAATTCCACCGTTTTATCTATTCAAATTGGCTGAGAGGAAAGCAACATCCTTTAATTGTTTCTCATTTTTCCTGACACTGCTGGGATTCCACGTCCCAGAACGACACCAGCAGCCTAACAACCTATCCTCTCTGAAATGCAAAGACATGCAGGCTCATCACAGGTACAATTTATTTTTATTAATCATCTTGATTATAAGACAAATCTTGGACTTACAGCAATAAGTTTGAGGCTTTATTTAGCCGCTTTACAGCTGAGGTAAAAGCATTTAACATCCCTTGTCTGAGCAGCAAATGATCTGTGAAGAAGGTCTCTAAATTTAATGAATGTGCCATATGTAAATCGCAGTTATCTTTTTCTCCTTCCTGCACAACTGTATATAGAGGCAGGTCTGGTTTCTGTTGCTGTCCCACCTGAGGCAGTGGCCTGAGGGAATAATTACCCATCCGCAGATGACCGTAGGGGCTTTGAGTGTTTATTTATAGACAGAAGGTGATGAGAGAAACAGAGCAAGAACCTTCAACCAGCCTGAGTAAAATGATGCATTTACACAAGGGAACAGCTGACAGTAGAATAGGGACAGAAAAAAAATGCAATGCTTATATTTGATGACGTAAGTGTATTCAACACATTTATCGGTTTCCTTTGCAGAAAGGTCCTATGAAATAGTAGAAGAAATTGGTATATTTTCATTGTTGGATCCAACACTCCCGCCCTTTCTAGAAGATGATTGGGAAGGGAGGACATGACAGAAAGCAACAGAACAAAGGAAAGAAAAACAATATTTAAAACTAAATTGTGAATGTGGCTAAGGAACAAGCACAGGAAAATCAAAACTTAAGCTAGATTGAAATTTAGCTGACCATTCAGCCATACCATTTAGATGACCATTCCTCTTTGTGCCATTTCTTAAATTGTCCACAGACCTCTGTTATGTCCTCTTCTCATTTCTCTTTGGGTCACCCAGAAATGAACTTGCTGGTAAAAGTGGTTGATTTTATGTTTAGTGAGTCACTTCTGTTAGGATTTAGCATGTTCTTGATCACTGTCCTGTAGCAAGATCCAGTGATGAAGTTTAGTGTGAATGTCCACAAAAAATGGTATCAAAAAAGTTCTCATATTTCAAGCATTTATTGATGCCATACACTAACAATATTCACAAGGCCTTTGAAAGATATACAGTTATACAAGGAGTGACCCACATGGAGTGCTGGTTTCAGAAAAGCTCCCAGTATAGTAAGGACCAGTTATCATGTAAAAAGTTTATTTTTGCTTTCACTATTGCTGTAATTGAGACATTTTTTTATTCCCTTGCAGGCAGATGTTCCTTTCCCATATTAAATACATGTTTAAATTTAAATATTTACTGTAACAATAAATATAATTACAATAAAATATAATTTTATGTTTATGCTTTATGTAGCCTACACTCTAAAAAGTGTTTTTGGGCTGCAGTTCATCTTATGGACTTATTTACATTGATTTCACTTAATTTTTTTTGCTTTTGCTATAACAACTTACTTTTTTGTGTTTATTTAACTCAAAACTTACACATTTTTAACCTAAAGGAACTTTTCACTTTGACTTTACTTAAAACAATCGTATCCTATGTATGACCAACTCAATTCATTACGTTCATCCAACTAAACTCAATTTGCTAAGTTTTTATAACTTAATTCATAAGGGGATTTAACGTGACAAATTTAAGTCA
>CAEGAF010039640.1:0-17633 GCA_903067075.1 Micropoecilia bifurca | reverse complement strand
AACAGTCATGTTTTTGGACTGTGGGAGGAAACCGGAGAACCCGGAGAAAACCCACGCATGCACAGGGAGAACATGCAAACTCCATGCAGAAAGGCCGGGGCCGGGAATCGAACCCAGAACCTTCTTGTTGCAAGGCAACAGCTCTACCAACTGCGCCACTGTGCAGCCAGTGAAAATGATTCAGTGCAGAAAATAGGAAATAAAAAGTAGGTTGTAATAAAATGCTTCAGTACACAATGGATAAACTGATGTTGGAAACGGCTAAAAGGCCTTTATTTTACATTTTTCTTCTGAGTAAACCTTGTCATGGTCTGAGCTCAATGATTATCTCTCCACCAATCAGCAAAGCCACAAGTCCACCAAGAAAAAAAATCCCTTTTACATAAGAAAACCTATTAAAAACAGCAACATTTTAAGAGCCATAAAACCAAGTGAAAGAGAGACATGGAAGCTGCAGAGTTGAACTTAGTGCAGAAGAGGAGTATTTGTCAGAGCAGATCCTGATGAAAACCAAGTTTGATCTTTTCGTGACTTCACGTTTATGGTTGCTCTGCAGTTTGCAAATATTTAGAATAGGAACGTCAGAGTGTAGGAAATGCTAGATTTTATATCAGATTGTCTAAAAGATAGATTTTTACATAGTTCTTTTCTCTTTGTTTCTTTTGTTTTTCTTTGTTTCTTTATATTTCTTAGATTTTTGCTTCTTCTTTTCTTTCTTTGTTATTTCTTTCTTTTTTTCTTCCACTTCTGGTTTTCCTTGGTTCAATATTTAAGGGCTTCTCATTGCCACAAATGCATAGTGATTTTTTTTAATTAGTATTAATTCCAAACTTTTATTCAATTTTTTAAAACACTAAGAAAAAGCAATTTTTTAAAATTTCTCATTTTCTTTGGCATTCAGACCACTTCATCTGAGAAAGTCATGCAAACCACGTTATATGCAGAAACTCTGTATATAACGTTGATAACATTTCGTCTTGTTCGTACAAAAACGATATCATGTAAACGTCTCGTCATGTGAGCCAATTGCATCGTTGCGCTTTTCGACAAAACCCATTTTAAGTCGGATCTATTATTCAGAACGTTTTTTTTCTCCACAAATTAGTTGATGCTGCTGAAATGTTCCGTCTGTCACGCTGTTATATCTGATATTTGTCACAGAAAGTGGGACGAACCGTCTCTCAGTGACAGGATGATTCTTACAAAATGACTAAATATTAAATGGGATCTTCAGGCACTTGTTCATCGCAGCCTGTCTCAAAGAGACAACTTGTTCCCATTTGCTGCATATTTCTTCGCTGCATTTCTGTTCCTCTTTAAAGCCAAGACTGTTAGACATTTTTGATCTGCGGTCGATTTTTTTTTTTTTTTCTAAGCCTGTCACTTCCTTTCTATCTGTACGTTTTAAATGAACTTTGAAAGAAAATGTGCAACGTCGGTCTTGAAGATGCCTTAAAAAAAATCAAAATACGATTAAGATCCATCTTGTTGATTTCGGATTTTCATTTAAAAGTCATTATTTTAAGCTAATCCTTGCCTGCCTGTTTCTTCTCCCAGACTTTTTGTGGAGATCTTGAACAGCTGCTCAGACTGTGATGAGATCCAGTTTAAGGAGGATGGCAGCTGGGCCCCCATGAGGTCTAAGAAGGAAGTGCAGGAGGTCTCCTCAGCTTCCCTTAACAACGGGCTGGATGGTGAGTTTTGTGGGATGGAAAGTGAAAGGCATGAGAGGAGAGGAGACTAGAAGCTGATTCAACTAATGTTTTTTTTTTTACTAAAAGTTGCTAAAAAAAAAAAAAAAAGCCAAACATTCACTTTTATCCTCTGCTATTTGGTTTGCATTGTCTGTTTTAATTTGCCAAATTGTGGGTAATATTACCTCTGAACAAACTGCCTTTTATGCCAACAAACACCCTACGATTCATGTTCAGATGAGTTTCCTGAGCTTCAGAGAGCCTTCGGGGTTTTTTCAGGCTCTTTTCTCTGTAAATCCCGGCACAAACCGAGACGTCTGTCCTTCCCCTCAGGCTCCTGTCGGACGTCTGAAGGCTCAGATCAGCACAGCTCCTCGTCCTCCAGCCACAGCGACAGCAGCCACAGCAAAAAGGTGGAAGTGATCGACCTGACACTCGACAGCTCCTCGGACGAAGAAGAGCCAGATTCCCCGCCGCCGCCTCCTCCTCCACCTCTTCCTCCTCCTCCGCCTTCCTCTGCAGCACTTCCTCCTCCAGTCAAGAGAGCGTGTCCGTCTCTGTCTCCGACCTCGCCGCCTGTCATAAACAAAGGGTGAGTCAACCACAGAAGCAGGGGTGGACGTTTATCGCTTCGTTTATCACTTATTGCAAAAAAAAAATAAAAATTCTCATCACGGTAAAAATGGAGATTTAATTTTGTCATGCTCAATTCTAATTGATGATGCTCTGCCAGATTAACATTCGTGAGGACTCTGCTGCTTCATTTGGCCTCGATGAATCTTGCGTCGGTGTTTGGAGCTCGGTGCAGGGTGCAGCACGCTGGCTTTACCCCCAGCATTCTGCACAAAGTGAAAGCGTGACGGTCGGTGCAGCAGTCCTCTGACCTCGTTGTGTTTTCTGCGCTATGCAGGGTGTTGAACCTGCACCACCAGGCCTCCCCCGTCAGCCGCACCCCCAGCATGCCAGCCATGGACACCAACTACATCCCTCCGGTGCCCCCACTCATCCAGGACTACAGGCCCTACTACCACACCCCCAACGACCTGTCAGGTAGCAGCCCCACACACTCAGGAATCCACAAACGTTTTCCGTAGATATGGGAAATATCTGTCGATCTGAACTGTATTCCCTGTCCCGTTGCCATGCTGTGTCTTTTCTTCTCTCTGGCCTTCCTTCCTCTTGTTCCTTTCCTGTCCATTTTTCTCTCCTTCCTTTCTTTTTCTTTCTTTTTTCCTTATATGGGCCCCTCTCTGTGCTCTTCCGGTCTGCTGTCCTTCCTCTCTTTGTTTCCCCTGTTTGTGTTTTTTCTGCTGTACTTCTTCCGTCCTTCTTTCCCTCATTCTTTTTCATGTTGTTTCTCCCATATGTCCATTGGCCCTGACCTCATTGGCCCTGTCCATTGGCCCTGTCATGTCTTCCCTTATTTCTTCCCTTCTTTTTATTCATGTCCTTTATTTCATTCTTTCCTCCCTTGTTTTCGGTTTCTTCTTACTTTCTTGTCCTCTTACTTAGTTTTCTAGAAAGTTTGGATCTGGAAAAGTATTAATATGAACAACATGGATGAACCTTATCTGGAAATTTTGCACCAATTAAACAATAGTTGTCAGGCACCACAGAAGAAGAACGCTTTAGACCTATGACTTGTTAAGAATGAGCTGAAAAAGGTTTTTGTTTCCGTGAGCGGGCGAACCTGATGTGAGACCCGTCCACAAAACTTTTCACCTGAGGATTTCCACTTCACTTTTGAACCATTTTCGCCTGCAGGTTTACGTCAGCGTGTGCCGTCTTCCCGTTTCTAGACGTAATCAACACCGACTTTCCTTTGTGCTTATTTTCCAGAGTTGAACTTCTTCTCTTTTCTTCAAGGAGACAATCATCAGGTATGTTCAACCGTGTTCTGTGTCACGTAGCACAGGAAATCCCCCACGTTCCTTAAAAACTTTCTCTTTTTTTGTTAGTTATTAAATCACCCTCTCTACTTTCACCATATAAAGCCGGCTACCGGTGGGCTCTCAGTGACGAGATGTTCCCCATCATAAAAAAGAAATTATTTAAAAAGACATATCCTAATTCTGAGAAAGCCACTTAAAATTTTAATTTGACAAGTCTGAAACCTGATGATGGGAGTAGAGCCTCACATAAAACCTTTCCTGTACTCTGTGTTCCTTTTTTTTTTTACTACTGGCTCTTAGTCTCAATCCATACAGGGAGCCGTGAGAGTAAAATCTGGTGCAGAAGAAACATTGGGGCACTTAGCTGAAAGTCGTGCGATATCCTGCTGCTGTCGCTACGCCATATCACTGTCAGAGATTTCTGCTGCCAGCCTGAAACAATGAAGATGACGGGATTTTAAATACGACTCACGGTGCTGGAAATGTTTCGCCTAACATGTCACCCTTGAAAGAGAAGTCGGTCAGAAGCAGATGGCTTAATTATATTTAACACCAAAATATTGCCAACTGTTTCCTTAGTTGTTTTTTTATATACATTAAAGGTGTTCAAAGTGGGGTGCGACGGCCATTTGACCCCAATTCAAGAATATATTAGATCAAAACTACTTTTACATAGAAATTAATTTTTTAAAAAATGTTAAATGCAACACAAATTGATCGCCTTTTCCTCGTTTTCTGCTTTCCTCGTATTGCCATGGTGACTATGAACATGTCTACTTATAGAACATGTCTACTCATAGTCACTCATGGTGACTATGAACATGTCTACTCATAATTGTTGCAGTAAAACTTGGATAAATACAGGAAGTGTTTTCAAATGAAGACTGACCTACATCCTGTTTGTAATGCTAAAAAAAGACAACATTTTTATTTCACTTTTTTTCATTCAAGCCCAAAATGGCAAGAAGGGAACAGGATGCCTTTTGTTAACTTAAAGTTTTGGATCTACGATGCACTTCCTACAAAAGAGTCTGATTACTTCATTTAGTTAAAACAGTTCATGCTTAGCTGGTTCGTGAGAAGGTGCAAAAACATTACAGTTTTGGTCATTTAAGTTTAAAAAAAATTATATATATCTTTTTGTCCTGCGAGTATTTTTGAGCGGACGATTTTGGCCGACATGACAAAAAGTACACACACGCGCACACACATGTATATATTTGCTTAAAATGCTGTCCCACTAACAGCTCTTCCTCGTTGCCGCCCTGCAGCATTACAACATGGTCATGGCGGCGGCGGCGGCCGCCTCGGCCTCAGAGGACCACGAGCTCCTCCTCAACCACTTCCTGCCCTACAGCACCTCCTCGTCGGCCTCCCAGCTGTTCCTCGACCAATCAGGTACCCCCTCGCTGACGGCGCCGACCAACGGGGTGAGCAATGCTGGCGGCGGCGGCTTGATCTCATCCAGTAGCCTTAGAGACACTCACTCCACACACTCGTCGTCTTCGCACTCGTCCTCGCACCCCTCACACACACACCCCGGGGTGGTGGCCAGTCGAAGCAGCACCGAAGCGGCAGTGGCAGCTATCTACGGCGGGATACCTGACGTCATATCGCTGGACTGACCCGAGGCGGGGGGTGACGCTCTGGGCCCAGCGTGAATGCAGTACCACACCGGACCCGGTGCTGACCGCAGGGGAAACGTTTCTTTCTTCTTCTTTTTTTTTTTTTTGCTCCAGAGATTAGACCGGTCCCAAGTCATCAAGTCATCGAACTCTGTCAGCCTTTTTGGAGCCATAATGTGGAGAAAAGCACTAAATATCTGAGTGGGTGACATCACTGGGAGGGATGCAGACCTCAGATGAGAAACCAGTCCAACGTTTGGACCACATCTGATCTTTACTGGTACAAACTTGGCACAAACAGTGGAGATGCTGCCCGAGTGGGGGAAAAAAAAAACACAAGGTTGGAGGGTTCCTTATTGGGTTTTTATTTTTTTTTTCCTTTCTACAAAAACAAGGCGCAGCACCGTGACCAGAGAACAAAATCTATTTTCTTCTTTTACTTTTCTATGTCGAGAAGGTTTTCAGTGTAGTGAGCTGCTTCTGTCGCCGTTTCCAGGCGGAGGACTGGACCTCCTTTCCCTTCAACACCTGCTGCCATGTTTGCTTAACTTTCCATCCGCATCTCCGACAGCAACCACGTTCCTTTTTTTTTTTCTTTCTCCCTCTTTGACCTCATGTCCAGATTCATTGTGTATTTTTCTCCTCTATAATGAGACTGAATTAACAGTTGAATCATGTTGTAGTAGATTTAATATTCTTTTGAACTTATGTATGATATTTAAACAGTGAAATATGCATTCCCCCTTGACTTTCAGGTTGATTCTGTGTTGGTTGTTTTCACTCCTTGTAAAGTATCTGCCGGCATACAGCATTTAAACTGTTGAAGCTATTTATACTTGCCAATTTAGACTTTTACCTGGAATATTTTTTTTTCTTTTCTTTTTCTTTTGCACAATGCCAAAAAGTAGGTACTAATATGAAAGTGATCTGAGTGCTGTTGAATGTGTGTGTGTGTGTGTGTGTCAGTGTTTTCAGTCCGTTTCTCCGGGTTCAGTGTGTTGCTTCGCGTCTCTTGCGGCTGACTGTTATGAAAGGATTTTCCGACGAAGCCGTCGTAGCGACGCCAGGCCTTTTAAAGACACAGGCGTCCACAGCATGCGACCAAGCTTAAAGCAGTGCCTGTCTATTACGTGCGCGTGTTTGAGGAACCTTAAAGTAATGTCTTAAAATCGTCACTTTTTTTTTCTTGCATCTGACGTTTTTGAACCCGTCTATCCGCACCCATCCGGAGCGGGGGGGGGAGTTGAGTCGGGACGGAGTGCTTTGCGGTAAACGTCTTGGTCTTGAGAAGTGAAATGCGGCCGCCTCGGCAGGTCAACGCAGCCTCCGCTCTGAATTAGACGGTTTAAAAATGCATGGTCTGTCAGGAGGAAGCCTTGAGTGTTGGAGGAAAGCAGCGTCCGCTGTTTTTCCACGCATGGTTTGCTCGTGAATGTACTTCTTTTTTTCTTTTTAAACAGCACACTTTCGTTTGTCGTTATCGGAAGCCGTGTTTCCCCGTCGCCCTTTAAATGTTCCCAGCGTCTGGCGTTATGAGCGTCTCTTTGACGTCCCGCTTCCAGGCGCCGGAGACGGGCAGCGCCTAATTATCCCAGCGATCGTGAGATAACGGGCTCTGACAGCGGCTCCCGTCGCCTCACCTCCCTCCTCCCGCCGCCCCGGCCCAATTCTTCGATGACCGGACGGGGATCTGACACGGGGTGACCTCCTCCTCCTCCCCTCCCCTCTTCCATCCACTTGGCATTTCTAACTTCATTCCCCGCTCTTCTCGTGGGAACCAACTCCTGCCTCTCCGTATGACTCCATCATCTGCTGGAACAAGTTCGTTCAGTGCTTTTCCTGTGTTGTGCAGTATTTTATTTATTTCGTATCCTTCGTGTTTATATATTGAGCTTTTATTTTATTTTATTTTTTACAATTTGCTCAGTGGCTGAAAGCGAGTGTGAGTCACTGTCATGTGGGAGCCGGTGGCGGAAAGATTTTATTTAATATGCGTCGAATAATTATTTAGCAGCAGCTCGACTACTCAGAAAGGTGTTGTGATGATTCTCTAGGGAAATAAATGCCACCGTGCATTTTACTCAGTAGCAGAGTCTGGTAATCCTTTTATGGGCACAAAACGATTGCTTAATTAATTCATGCATGATTAATTGTTTCTTTTGAATTAATTGTGTTTTGTGTTCTGGAATGCAGCAATGTAGAAAGGAGTGCAGAATAAAAAAAGAATATAAGCTGCACAACCCAGTAGACAAATCCAAATATCGGGTAGTTTTCAGAGACTCCCATCAGCCTCAGCTGTTTGGCAGATAATAACATAAAGAATAAAGATAATACACATTAAACACGCTAGTAGGCATGGGGCTGGTTTCCACTATGTTTTATGTTCTCTTAATTTGAAAGTGCAGAGAGGAAGTGCCTGTTTGTTTGGAGCAGGTGAGAGAACTAGCGCCACCTATCACTGTTTTGAAGCTGCAGGTGCAAAGTACAAGTTGCTCTTAGACAACTCAGTTATTTTCTGTGCATAAACTCTCAAAGTACCATGAAATTTATCAAATGTTTATTCTATATTTTGGCTAAACGGACCATTAATTATGCTATATTTCTGAAATCTCTACAACATAATGTTTTATTTTCCTTTAAAAACCTGCGACATTTTACCCCCATATTTTTCTTTCACCTCCTGGTGGAGGACTGAGGGATTACAGATGACCGGTTGAGGTTTTTCTAGAAGTCCACGATGTCTACAGGCATCTGATGGAAGTTTTTAGTCTCCACAAAGTCATTTTTTTTGAGTTGGTTACAGTCAGGTGTGTGTAGAGTAACACGATGTTTTACTCAACCAAGAGAAGCACTATGTTAGCAATTTACTCATCTAAAAGTAAAACCTTCCCATCCAAGAAATGAGGAATGTGAGCGTAAAACTATTCCATCGAAATGTTACTCATGTACATCTGATGTCATATTTAAAAATGATGGCAGCAGACAAACAGAAATCTAAAGTAATGTTCACATTGTGGTATTTTATAGACAAAAATGAAAAATATGAAAATAAGTCAAAACTAATTATAGGCAGAAGAAATATTTAGCTTTTCCAAATTAATCTGTTTCAAAATAAACCCTTGAAAACTGATACTTAAAATAAATGTAGCTTGTTATTACCCACCTCTCGTTCTTATAAGTGAAGTATGAAAATAGTTGGTCGTTTTCTCCAAACAAGTCTTTAATTAGGACATTTACCAGAAACAAAAACAAGAGAATACTCACTTTTCTGCTCACTAATAAAAAGTAAACATGAAAAAACATCTGAGGAAAAAAAAAGACAAAGCCTCAGTACAAATAAACACAGCACTGAGCTTTTTATTTTGTCATTAAGACGAACACGGTCAGTTGAAAAAAAATGCCAGGGTTCTCGCAAAACAGTTTTTAAAAGTGTTGTTAGTAAATTGTAAATTATTAAGTGTGCAATTTGATTTTTAAGTCATACAGATAATTAATTTAAAAATGTATCCCAACATGTGGCTTATGATATAAAAAAGCTGAGAATTTTAAAAATTATTTTCCTAAATTTTTCAAACTAGCAGTTCAGACAAAATTCGATTATGTCTTACGTTGAGCTTTAAACGATATGAAACGTAAACATTCTTTTATTATTTTTGCTTTTTAGCATTGTTTTAAAGCGATTAAATTATTTCTTATACATTTTTAAGTAAATAGCATAGGGAACACTGTGGGATTTTATTCCAGGTTTCCATAGTGTGAGACTCCCCCATGACTGCAGGCCACGCGTTGGTAAACAACCGTCTCATTTTAGATCCGCCTTGTACATATTCACACCAGCTCTGCCCGTTTACCTCATCTTACCATCTGGCACCGGTTCAGGGCTTCTCTGTTCGCTCTTCAACAATACTGAAAAATACATTGAGAGCCTGAAAAGCTCCCGTCTGCTTTTAACTACAGCCGAAAGAGCTGTTTGTATCTGAGTTTTGTTTTGAACGCTGAGAGGCAGCCAGGCTGTCCTCCTCCTCCTCCAACATCCTTTGTAAAATAGAACAAAATACAAAAAAATCTTCATTTGAGAATTTTATTAAACTAAAATAGGACATTGCTCCTAAATAAAACATTTTAAAACCAGCTTCACCCATTTGGCCTGAGAAGCAAAGCAGAGTCCTGCTGGGCTTCTGGATGGAGCTGCAGAGAGTTTCCTTACAGACCATCAAGGACTCGGCTAATCATTAATTTGCTAAGCTGATTATTCAGATTAATTAACAGCATGTGCTTTTATTATAAAGCGTTACCATTTTCCTGTTGCTCCCCCTCCCCTCCCTCCCGTGTTGGGATACTTGACGAGACAGTCACTGTAACTGAAAGCATTTGATTGCGGCTTAATTTATTGAAGCTTCTGTCCTCAGGCTGGTCATGCTGCTGACTTCATGACAGCCAGGGGGCGCCAGAGCAAACTGTGTGGATTGTGTTTCTGTTAAAGTGCTCTAACGTCACAAGGCTGTGTGGGATCACCAAAAATAAGAGTTGGATCTCCTGGTTTCCCTCCAATGTTATTATTATTATTATTAATTTTTAAATAACTGATTAATTTATTAAAACTAAATTATTTTTTTATTAAAAAATAATTCATTTTTTTTTATTAAAATAATGAATTATTTTTAAAATAATTCATTATTATAAAAAATAATTCATTATTTTTTTATAATGAATTATAAAAAATAATTCATTATTTTTTATTAATCAGTTGAATAAAAATGATTTATTATTTTTTATCAAAAATAATAAATTAGTTCACTTTAACAGTGAACTCTGGGAAAGCGGCTCCTCTCTTTGGTCATCCTCACCCGAACTTAAAGGGAAAAAAGTGTTTATATTCTGTCAGTATGGGAAAACCCTGAAAACTGAACGTTCAGATCCGAACGTGAGCCGTTCGATGTCCGCTCGTATGCTTCTGTTTTTTTGTTGTTGTTTGTGTGTGTGTGTGTGTTTGGGTGTGTGTGTGCGCGCGCGTCACTTCAGAGCGAAAGGAATAAAAATAATTTATATATTTTTTAGAAAACGAAAGTTGTAAAACAATAAAAACAAAGAAAAAAAAGACGACTGTGGCCAATAAAGAGTCTCACACAGCAGAAATGATCTCCTTAGACGGACTCGCGTCGACATCTGCACTCACTGCCTTATTGACAGGTTTCACAGCTCCAATCTGAGAGAAAGAAAAACTTGTTTTAACAAAAAAGAAAATAAATAAAAAAGGCTTTTCATGGATGGAAGGAGGAAGACGGTGTACAGTAGACCCATGTCAGTTTGTACAAATATACCAAGTGAAAAAAATATTTATTACCTGCATTGGAAGAAATTGTTTACTTATTGAATGTTACTTGTTTATGTAGAAAAGTAGATGTAATAAAATGCATTCTGCTACATCTTGTGTGTTTCCGTTTATTTCTGGAGATTTTTTTTTCATTTAAAAAAAATAAACTAATTTATGTCTTGCTGAAAAGTCACTGCTCAGTTGATTTAGTCTTATTTCAATCTTACCAAACACTTGGTAAGATTTTCTACTGGTGTTTTCCTTCATTGTGTCCGTCCTTCATTCTTTTCTTCCTTTCTCTCTTTCCTTTATGTTCATCCTTACATTTTCCTCCCTTCTGTTCATTGTTTGTCGTTACTTCCTTTCTGTTTTTTCTTGTTTACTTCATCATGTCTTCTTTCCAACTTCCTTCCTTGTGTCCTTTCTTCCTTTCATGCTCTCTTTTTTTGAGATGTCATATAATATTGTATTTTTAATGTAAATCACTGAAAATTGGACTTGAACTTGAGTCTGGAAACGTCTGGCATTTTTAAAGAGATGAATGTGACCCTTCGCTGTCGTTTGACCACTGGGTGGCAGCAGTGAGTTGATGAACTTTCACTTTATTTTGAAGGGGACTCACTCAGTTACACATCCAATGTGCGTCTTAGCGGCTTCAGGTTCACTATATCTAACAATGTCATCATCATTTATCCATTAAATATAAACGAAACCATTTATGGGGTTTTTTGTTTGTTTGTTTTCATGCTTATGGAGAAGATAATTTGCGCTCGTTTGCGCGCAAGCCTGATGGATCCAGCCTGCATGATGCTCACCAATGAGCATCTAACCCCACCCATGGTCTAAAACAGAGAGAGAGAGACGGTGGGTGGAACTGTCCTGTCACCAGGAGCCGCAGGCTGTCATATTAGACGATTGTGCGTCTTCAAGAGGAGATGAGAAGTTGGGATGGCAGCACTCCAAGCTCCGGCTCTGTTTGGGAATAAACGTCCAGGCTGTTTAGATTAAACCTCCCCCCAGATGCTGACAGTATGAGTGAAGTCAATGAGAGCGTCTTTCTGAACAGGTCACTGAGGCCGGACCTCTTCAGCAACCTGGAGGACATCGACGTGACGGCTGACGGGAGTCCGGTCCTCAGATTCCTCATCTGCCTCGTCTACTCCGTGGTTTGCGCCGCGGGGCTGGTGGGCAACCTGCTGGTCCTCTTCTTCATCAGGGTCACGCAGGAGCGCAGGAAGTCCAGGGTCAACTTCTTTGTGCTCAACCTGGCGGTGACGGACCTGCAGTTCGTCCTCACGCTGCCCTTCTGGGCCGTGGACACAGTCCTGGACTTCAGCTGGCCGTTCGGAGACGCGATGTGCAAGATCATCCTGTCGGTCACCGTCATGAACATGTACGCCAGCGTCTTCTTCCTCACCGCCATGAGCGTCACCCGCTACTGGTCGCTGGCCTCGGCTCTGAAGAACCGGACCGTGCAGAGGTCGTGCTCCGCCAAGTGGGTGTGCGCGGTCATCTGGACTCTGGCGACCGTGGCCACCGCGCCGACGTCGATTTTCTCCACGGTCATCAACGTGACGGGGGAGAAGCTGTGCCTGCTGAGGTTTCCGGGCGGCCAGTACTGGCTGGCCGTGTACCACATCCAGAAAATAGTCGTGGGTTTTGTTCTGCCCATGTCCATCGTGTCGGTCAGCTACTTCATGCTGCTGCGCATCATCCGCAAGCGCAGCATGAAAACCAGCAACCCCAAACGGAGATCCCAGGTGACCAAGTCCATCACCATCGTCATGCTGTCGTTCTTCTTCTGCTGGATGCCGAACCACGCCATCACCCTGTGGAGCGTCCTGGTCAAGCTGAACTTTGCCAACTGGGACAGCGCGTATTACATCGTCCACACGTACGTGTTCCCGCTCACCGTGTGCCTGGCGCACACCAACAGCTGCCTGAACCCGATCATTTACTGCCTCATGAGGAAGGAGTTTCGGGACAAACTGCGGGGTCTGGTCCGCAGGACATAGTGGTTTTAAAGGCTCAGGGAGCGACGTAATGACGCGCGTAATGTGCTCGGCAAACTGTAACCAAGGCGCACCGGATGCGCAAATCGGAAAACCCATCAACACGCTTCTTGTCGCTCATTTTTATAAGATTGTTCTGACCCCGTTCAGAACTACATGAATGTTTTAGGTTAAATTCTAAAGAGATTAATTTGCTACGTTGCTTCGTGAATATTTATACGTCAAAAAAAGAGAGAAAAGAGTCGTCCACGGGTCGTGCGTAAAAGCGCATCACAATCATCTGTGTATTTTTGTGCTTTTGGTATTACTGGGCTGATTGTGTGTGGCCAGTCGCTTTCCATTTTCATCTGTGAATGTTTTAACTATAAGTGCATTTATGGAAAGCTGGTGGAGGAGCAGTGCGCATCAGTTTTCTCCCCCACAACAACAACAACAAAAAGACAAAACAGACCTAAAATGATTGTTGTAAATAGGCAGCAAAACCTCATGTATGCCAATAAAATACAGCAAGTTCAGACTATTTTATTTATTTATTTATTGTCCAAGTGTCTTAAAGAGCGATGACAATTACATATTTTTGCTTTAGTCCAGGTTTGATCTGATAGAAACAGCTGATAAAATCTGTGTGAAACATAAGCCGTACGCAGCGGAAATAGCCTTTGAAATGGGCACCGATTTCCCGTCAGTGTCGCACATCACAGGGGAATTAGCTACATGTACGCGCAAAACGCGTACATGTAGGTAAAGGACCTAGTTGGCTGTTGACTGAACTGAATGCATAATGAAATGACTTGACTAGAAAGAGACCAATTACCAACAGCCTCATTTTGTGCCACATTCAGTGCTGCTTTTCTTTCTTTCTTTTTTATTTTATTAAAAATGACTCCCTTTATTTAAAAAAAAAAACTTTTGTTACCTTCACTGACTATCTGACACCCTTACCTCATTTATCTCAGAGAGATTTTTCTGACTCATTTGAATTGAAGCAAAAAATTACACAGACATGAAAAAGCATTTAAGTACTGATGTCCTTCCATTTGGGTTGTTTGCTACATCTTCTTTGCAAATTAGTCTTTTCAAGTGTAAAGGTCTTTGTAAATTACTTTTCCATCTAATCTTTACCTGTTAAAGTGACTCCCTTGAAGGCCATGCATTCTTTTGGAAAATGAAAGAGTGGTTGGTAAATAACTGATGACTTGCCGAGCATATGCGCACACACACACACACACACACACACACACACACACACACACACACACACACACACACTGGAAGTGAAATTATTAACCAGGCACTAAATCAGTTCACGTTAATGAAACATGGCTGAGGACTGGGAGTGGATGAGAGTCATCAGAGGAAGAGCAGAAAGTGTTCATGCACATTTGTCACGTCCACAAACTTCAATATGGTTTACTGATGCGTTATGCGTAGTTTTTAATTTAATTTGTTCACAACTGAAGGGAAAGGAAAAGCGTGGCGTTCGTTTGTATTAAACTGCCTCGAATCATTTTTCGCTACATTTCTAATAACTTATCACATAAGAAGTTGCTCTGATCTAAACCATTCTGCTGCAGTCTTGCACAGTTGCATACTGTGGATACTTTTTGGATTCCCACCTGTGAATCTCTGCAGCTCCTCCAGAGTCATGTACCTCTCCGCTGCTTCTGGCCTATCAGTTCAGGCGAACAGGAACGCTTGGGTTCGTCTGCAGTTTCTGCTTTCAGCTGACGGCTTGAGCAGAGCTCCGTAGGACAGTCAGAGCTTTCTGAAGTGCTTTAAATGTCCCTTCAACTGCTGCGTTCCTTGGTCTTCATTATGCTGTTTGTTCTCTAATTCTCTCCAGCAAACCTCAGAGGCTTCAAAGGTTTTTTGTTGCAAGGCTGTGAAATATGAAAGAAGACAGAGATTTACAAAACATAGGGTAAATAATTGTGAGACATAATCCCTAGTCATGTACAAAACTTAAAAAAAAACATGGCTGTAAAAGCAGCTACTGTCCAAAGCAAGAGAAAGGATCACAATCTGAAAACCCAAACCAACACCTTTTCCTTCATGCTTTGCTTCCATGGATTCTGACATTCAGCTGAAAATAAATGTTCAATTGATTTTGTTGATTTCTGAAGGTCTTTATTATGTTTTTCTTTAGGCAATTACTTATTTTCCATTTCTTTACTGACATCTAAAGCGGAATGCATGTCGTTTCAGCATTTAGCTGATAGCATCCTGTCATAAAGATGCATCTAATTTGTTTGGATCAGTCTGATTTCAAGTTTGACAAGCACCCATTATTTATTAAAACATGAGATGAAGTAAATGAGAAAATAGCAGGATAATCCTTTTTAAGCTTGTTAGAAATAGAGGAAAGAAAACGTCAAACTGAAAGGCACCATTTAAGAAGTGACCGGAGAATCTGGAGTTTATCACATCAGACAGAAAACAGGACCAAAGATCTGAATTTGTGTCCAAATGTAAAACATTAGGGTACAGCTGTCCCTCTCTCTCTGTCGTTGCACTGTGAAATATAAGAGAGATAGACCAGCGAGTCGTGAGCTGCTCCACTGTGCAACACTGAAGAGACTCCATCATAATTTTTCAAGCTGCAAAATTGATGAGAATGTAAAGGCAGGAAAGAGCCATCAGATTTCCATCCGCTGCGCCGTCTGGAAACTGGCTGATTGGCGAGGTCTTAAGTTTTCCTGCATGTCAGTCTCAGATACCCTGTCATCAAAATAAAAGCTTATCCAGACCAGAGTATGAAACAAGCAAAAAGTCCACGACTCACCCGCAGCCTCACAGGTCACGTCACTGCAGCAGCACAGGACCATCTTGATGCAGAGCAGGGACAGCAGAAACGCCGAGCAGGGCTATAAACGTCCTCCTGGAAGCTTTAAGGGTCGTTCCTAAAGTAAATCGTGAGAAAGGATTTCAAGTTCTGAACTCTGAAGGTTAAAGTTGCTGGCACGATTTTTCTTTTCGAACAATCAGTCACTTCACATGAAGTTTCTGACCTAAATAACATGTTTGGGTAATGTAGTTGTTTCTCCTGTTCTTCTTATTTGTATTTAATATAAAAATTAATTCTGCTCTCCAAAACTAGGTTTCTGCCAGGCATGTACCTCTTGTGACATCACACAGGTCATGAGGATGCTGAGCTTAGTTTTCCTGCCCACGTCTGGTAACTTTTTGTTGTTGTTGATTTCTTTTTCTTTACATTTTTTATTAATATTCCTCCTCCAAAAGTGTATATGTGTGTGTATGCATGTGTGTGTGTGCGTGTGCAACCTGCATAGACGCAGCCAAACCTTTTAGTCGTGCCTGTGTGTGAGAGAGAACACTGCATGGATTTCAGGAAAAAGTGGTGACTGAAAAAAAAAAAGAAAAACACAGAATTGGTTTGGAAACAGGACCAGCTCAAATTAAGACAACCATCTGCGATTATTTGGGCAAAATTGTTTTGACAACATCTGGTCTGGTCAATGATTTATCAAGTTCAAACATTTTTCTTTTCCCTGCTACAAATATCAGCTATGCTGGTAGATTCATAATCTCAGCCCCACCAGTAAATGTTGCTGATCGGGATCAAACTCTAAACTTGTAAAATTTCACTCTTTTGCAACTGGAATATAACTTGCATGCTTCAAAAACATCACAAGTTTCTTGTCCACCATTTTGCCTCCTTGTGCCGGGTCTAACTACTGTGATGTAATCATCCTAAATGCACAAAACGTATGTTTTGGTTTTTTTTCTAGTGAACTTTAAAGAAGGAGAAGAAAAAAAGAAAAACCAGTTGAGGTAGAAAATCTATAGTTCATTATCCACTCGGTAAACATTTATTAGTGGAAAAATTCACCGCCGCATGGTGTTTTAAAAAGGTCTGGAGTTAAGAGATTATTTTTCAGCAGTTTGTTTCTCAGACTAAAGTTTGAGTAGCTGGTGACAGCAAATGAGCCTCTGAGCTCTTTCAAAGTGCCAAATAAAGAGTCGAAAGCAATAAAACATCTGGTGTTTTGTCTGCCTCCTAAATTCCCCTATTCATTAACTCAGGAAGAAAGTCTTGAGTTGAGCCATTCTTTGGTCCCCAAAGAAACCGTATAGGCTCGGCTTTTTCTCTATTCATGAGAAGCTCATTGAGAAAACCTCTTGTTTAGACCACAATTCGGTATTGTTTAATCATGTGATTGTTGTAGCTCTAATTTCATCATATGTGATTGCATTAAAAAGCACACAATTAATCTGAACATCTGTGTCCAAGGTGAATCTATGCAAATTTCTGATGAGATATGTTTCATAAAAATAACCACAAGGACAAACTCAGAAGCCAATACTTTCATCGTTATTGATCTTGTTCTCATCGTTTAAATAAATTTGTCTTCTGTAAAATCTCAGAACGAAAACACTGACCAGGAGTGTCAAAGCCTGACTTAATTTAAAACAAATACACAACAAACCATTGCACTTTTAGTTCATTGTTATCATGCATTTGTTTAGTTGCTGCTCCTGTTACCAATTTTCCTAGAAACAAATTGAGATGAAAAAAGGAGGACGTGTGAAACTTTACACATTCATCGATTTTTAATAGCCAATTTATAATAGAATAGAATAGAAGTACTTTATTCATCCCAGCCGGGAAATTACTGAATGTCTGAAATAAATGTAGTCAAAATTTAAAAGGGAAAAAAAATCAACCCAACACCCTGCATTGACATAACTGTGGTATGAAACAGCTTTCATCAGGTCAGGACCTAAATCCACAACCATATCGGCTCAACGAGGCTCAGCTTAACGTTTAAGTCTGACCTTGAAAATCACTGTATGTGTGTTTTTCTTTCAATTTTTCATCCAGTGGCAGCTCTGCTCTGTGTGTAGGTGATATAAAGTATATAGTGGCTTAATGTGCTCTCCTCTCTGTTGTGATTAGGTGGAATGACCTTTAAAGAGCATCATAATCATGTTTTATTCTGATGGAAATGTAAATGTGTTGTAACGAACGTAGCTTTCAGATCTGCTTCAATCTAAGAGTTATTATTATTATTATTATTATTATTATTATTATTATTATTATTATTATTATTATTATTATTATTATTATTATTATT
>CAEGAF010039637.1:0-22688 GCA_903067075.1 Micropoecilia bifurca | reverse complement strand
CTTTCTCGGTCTATAGTCCGACATTCGAGCGACGTGAATCCATTCCTCCCTACCTGGCTCCTCCAGACCCGGGCCCCCACCGGCCTGGTTCGGGGGGGCGGCCGCCCCCCCAGCCCCCTCTATAGCTCCGCCCCTGCGTTTGTGTCTATTTACTTGGACTTAGTTCCTCTTATTTTTATATATTTCTTAAGTTTAAAAGAAAACCTGAGGGCTAAAAATCAGAGGTAGCAAGCTACCTAGCTAGTTTAGCTGTGATCAGAACCATAGACATAATATAAGAATAGACGCCTCATGGATTTAGGGCAGCCATCTTGGAGCGGTCCACCTGCTGCACTCAGCATTATGTATTTAGCAGGTACAATGACATATCAGTGCATTTAATCGATTATAATACGCTTTTTTGTTACTGAAAACTTTATACAAATAGCTATCAAAGCTACATTTTTAAACAATTGTATTTTTAAAGTATTTGTTAATCGTATTGATACATAGTTCAGTGTATTTAAATATGCTTAGTAGGGAAAACTGAGATTGAGTCCAAAATCCTATGTGAGATTCATCCATGCTGCAGTGAATCCTTCTCTGTCTCCCACTTATTCCTCACATCGTGTCTTTAGGAAACCTTCAAAACAAAAACTGAAGACTTGGGAGCTATCTTACTTTTGACAGAGTGAAATAATTACATATAAATAATAGTCTTTACCATCTGTGTAAACTTTGCTGGTCAAAGTTATAAAAAGTAATATAAGCTTTATAATATATGTTACATTGTTTCATTTCTAATGTAGACTCTTGTGTCAGATAATCTAAGTCAATGTTAGAGAAAAGTTTTTAGATTTACAGAATCTCAGTTAGCTTTCATAGCACTATAGCTAATATTAGCTGGTATCTTGTTGGTGGACATAAACACAAGAAATTAATATTCTAATCACAATATATACACAATAATATGTCCATCTTACTTCGGATCGATAGTACTTCGATCCGAACAACAATATCCCTCAGTGCTGAGGCATCTTCTGTTGTTTTGGTTGAGCAAAGTAGGAGGGGCAACCGCTCCAAGATGGCCGCCGTATTTCCTGGGTCCGTTCTAAGTCTTCTTTGTTATAATGGTAGTTGGCTAACAAGTACAGGAAACATTACCGCCACCAACTGGTGAGGATGTGTATCAATAAAGAGACGGGAAGAATGATCAACCTGGTATTCTTTTTCATATTTTCTGCTCTGTTTTTCAGAAAAAAAATATGAGGGCAGGAGTTTAAAAAAAGAATATTTATTATAAAACCAGGCAGACAATAGGCAAGAGTAAAAAAAATAAAAAAGATTCATTTCATTGTGAAAGATTTTCCTTGTCATTATAGATAGATTTGGCTACTTGCTAATGAGTATAATCTCCAGTGATTCAATAGAGACATAAACTCTGTTGCCTCTTATAAAGACTACATATTTTATTTTTAAACATTAAACTGGAAAGAAATTGAGATTCTTGAGTTCTTGTTCAAACAACTCACTTTTCTGTCATGTTTGCCATCTTTTCACATCTTTTCCCCCATATTCCCTAATGAATCTAAATAAGCTTTTCTGCCTGTGTGAGCAAACACCTGCGTCCTGTTAAAGATCTACTCGTTACCCATCAGTATTAATGAGTCACACACTCAATGAATCTAATTAATTACCTCTCTTCATTTCAAAGGAAAGTTCTTAGTCAGCAAACATGAAACGACATGAAACAAAGCAAATGAAAGAAACCCCTCAATATTTATGCAATCCAATTATTTTGTTAAATCACAGACTGTGTTTTAAAAAACCCGTTAATTTAATTAATTATGAGGAGAATTGGAACAAATGTTAAAAGTGCTAACTTTTTTTGGAGTTCTGACTATAAATAATGTTAACATGTTTTCCACAACCGTAATTAGTTCACCATAATTTATCAAGCCCCCACCTCAAATTCATTTCAACTTTGCAGTATGATGGATGTATTTTCTCTCATGATTTACCAGGGTCTCTGTTGCTTCTCTCGTAGTAGCGCTTTTAAAAAAATTATTAAGTCTGCTCTGGTTTTGGGCAGCAAAAAATACTCTATCAATTCCCACACCGTGGCGGCTCTATTGCTGTAGCCACAAAATGTAAAACCTGTGTTGTGTGACAGAGCTGACCTCCTTTTCCGCGTCTCTGGGGGTGTGTGTAGCAGGAGGCGAGATGAGAGGACTGGGTGGAACTTGAGGGAGATATGGATGATGAGGAACAGCAACTGCTGATGACAAAATTGGGTTGGAGGAGGAAGATGTGATGAAACACAGGAGAGAGATAAAATGTGGAAGAGAGAATGGGAAAATTAAAGCAGGAGATATGTGAAGGGATTGTGGTAAGAGTGACAGGTTATGGCCCATAGAAAGAGGAGCTCAGCCACTTTCTCCCTGGTTTCAGCATCCTTAGCCTCTAGCAGCGGTTGATTTAGTGCCCACTACTAAATGAAGAGTCCCTCCACAGACATGTACCCCCGTATTCAGTTTAGTGAAGCTTCCCAAGGGGATATTAATACCTGACGAAACAGCTTTTTTCACTCTGCACTGGGGGCTTTATGATGCACTTCACCTCCGTGGAGGCAGAGGATTACTCTGAAAAATGTATATGGAGTTATTGTGTTTTGAAAATAGCCTCTGCTTTGCAGTAGTAGCACTCCACAGTCTTTTCAGCAGAGCATGAATAGCACAAAACAGCTTTTTCTCATGACCTTGCACAACATAAAACAATTGTCTGATACCCTTTTACTATAAAAGAGCAACTGATGTTGCCATAGAAATATTTTCTTCAGAAAGCTAGCACGTCATCATGAGTGCAGCAGTTTAAGGAGCTGGACGGAGATGCGTGATATAATGAAACAACTGTGAGTGACAGCACCATAATTTGTAGTAAATCATTATAGTTACTATTTATTTGTTGAAATGCCCAACAACTTTGAATTATTACCAGGTTATGAATTTGCAGTGGTTCTAGCTAAGCCTAAAATTGGGTGAGAGAGCATGATTTCATCATTAAAAAAATTTAAGTTTTTTTTTGTTGACCATATCAGATCAAATCTAGGCCTTGGAATAACATCAATGATATCTTATCCTAAGGGTTTAGAAAGGCAATGGTATCAGGATGAGCCTACAGATTCATTACGACTCACCAGCTAGCAAAGCTAAGATATTTCAGAGTCAAACAGAACGTCAATCAATCAGCCAAGTTTGTTTGTACAGGACATTTCAGCAACAAGGCAGATCACAGTGTTTTACATCATAAAAACACAAAGTCATAGAGAACATGGGCCAAAAATTCAGACATTACCTTTTGTCAATTGCCATCATTACACATCAAAATATTGGTTAGTGCTTCATTCGTTATGGTCCAAAAGCAACTCTGAACAGGTGGATTTTTAATCTAGATTTAAAGGAACTCGGTGTCCGTCAAACAACTCACCACAATCTCCAGGGACAAATAAATTTGCACTTCCACCCTCATGGATTCAATTCATTAATTCAATTCAAATTGCATATACATGCTAGTTCCTGGATGCTGGGAGTTTGTATGTGTCCTGCTGTTAAAGAAAAGTGCCTATCTCTAAAGAAGAAGGTGAAAAAGGTGGAGGAAAATGTAAATCTACCAAGTTCTATACATTTCACATTGCACCTTTAACATGGCTGATAAAAGACTTTGAGTTTGTGTTCTGCAATTGGCTCAGCTCAAAGTGATCAGTAATCAGGATTCGAATGATGGCTTTTGGATTTACTTGCCGATTATGTTCACAGAGTGCTGCTCTGGTTCAAAAGCTAATTGGCACTCTGGTTGCTACGCCGTGCTCTGTATAAAAAAAGCCTCTAATCTACATTCTCTTACGCTCTGGAAAAGCTGAGGAAAATGCTGATGATCCACAGAAAGGCTGAAACACATGATGTAAGTGCAGAAACTAACCAAAAAAGAACAAAATTATGGATGAAACATCTTGGAAACTGGTGGTGGAAAAACCTGCCGACTACTAGGGACACTGGGTCAATCTTAAACAGTCAACAGATATTAAAAATACACAACTGATCATTTGGATTTACAGTACAAATTCAAACAGTGGCAATGATGAAATTTTATCTAGTTTTAAAGATTTACAGTATTAATAGCTTTGTTTCAAACCAGTCACTGACTAGTAGCCTGTTCAACATACATCACTAAGTTTCAAATCTCCTGGATATTTTTGCTTATTTAAATTGCAAGCAGTCCTTTAAATGTCCTGAGAGTAAATATATTTGCCCATTTATTCATAACAACTGGATTTTTCAATATCTAGCAGGTTGTTTTTGCAATTTCCCGTCTATTACAAGAGTTTTCCTTAGATTAATTTCACTTCCTGCTATGGCAGCGATGAAATTACCGTAACAACCCGATATTGGCTGGAAAGTGCAACATCTCCCCTTTCAGAAACTGTTGGAATTTTTTTGATAGCACAGAGTGATGTGGAATTACGGTACTGCAAATTTGTACAAACATGTCCTTCTAGAACATACTTGTTCTAGAAGGACATATTTGTTCTAGAAGGATTTTAAATGGATATAAAAAATTTTGTTCTAGAAGGATTTTAAATGGATATAAAAATTACCAAAATATTTTTGGGTTGAAAAACACCCTTAAAACATACCAGCAGATTAAACATTTTAACCTGAATGTTACTAAACAGAATATATAAATGTTCTGTTCTCTGTACAGTTACAGATATAAACCAACTAGTCTTCATATTTTCAGAGAAAGAGTGATTTTGTCTTTCTGGGTTTTTTCACACACTTGCACGTCTCCTTTTGTTTTTCAAAAATACAAACAGACCAACAATTTGCTTTGATGTGTTTGATGAGGCAAAATGAACCTTTATTGCCCCGTAAAGGAGGAATTCAGGTGTCAGATTATCATCAGATAGTAAAATCTTTACAACTGTTCATAGCTATTACTTGAGAGAAAGAATATAGATTGTTTTGTTTTGTTTTTTTTTTTATTTGTACAGTACATTCAGGAAGTTAAACAGCTTTTGGTCAGCATGATAGTGATCTATTACAACGCTGAAGGCTTTATTCTTGTCTCTTTCCTTAAAGATGGTCTCCAGAGACAGGAGTGAAACGCTGATGACTCTGTCTGCCGTCCTTATCACACTTTGCAGAGACTTCCTTTCAGCTGCAGTGCAGTTGCTGTTCAATGCTGTGATGTAGCTTGTTAGATGGATGGGAAATTCTCACTGTCAGCCTCTTAGGGAAGTGAATTGTTTCGTTTTGGTCAGGTGTTAAGACTCCCCAAGATTTGTTCAATCATCTGGATTCCTCAAAAGTCTCTATTGGACAGTCGCTGATTTTCACGGTGGTGTATTAAACTTTTAACTCTACAATAAGCTTTATTATTATTAAATATTATTGTCCCTAAACCTCAGTAAATGTGCATTTTCTGATCTCTAAAGATCAGAAAATTCTAGGCTTAGACCTCCTTAGACTTAGGCTTAGACCTTCTAGGCTTAGACCTCCATTTGTGTATTTTATTGTAATGAATCCATCATTTTATGTTTTATTAAAAAGGCTTTAGATACGGCTTTATTTTAATCGTAATAAAAAAATAATTAGGTTACAATAAAGTCTAAAAAAAACCTTCCCTAATTTTAAAGTTAAAGTTCCTGAAGTTGAAGTTTATTTCTTTCCTTGACTTCTCTTGTGAATTTTGCAAATGGGCAGCTGATGTTTGACATGCTGTGGGTGTTGAGAGTTTATTTTAAGTCAAGCCATGATGTTTTTCTAACCACCTACTTTTAAATGCCTACTGGCCAGGTGGGGAAGGTGTCTAAAACCTAACCACACATCACAACAGTAGAAAAAAAGGACATATCAGGGGATAGAAGGATTTATCAGTGGATGGTAAACGGTGTCAGAATGTTAGAGTCAAAGATTTTGACCATGAAATAAACAAAGTGGAGCAAACCTGGCGTTAGCACCGACAGAAAAGAAAATCAAAGGTGCAAAATGTTTCAGGCTTCAGATCTCTGCTATATAAAAATAGAACACTCCTATTTAAATAAAGTGATTATGTATCATGTTTTCATACAGATTAAAACTTTAATCATGACATGCTGTGGCTTATTATTATTAGTTTCCGTCAGGTTATCATAATATGCAATCATCTGAATTCAAGGAACCTGGTATTTAGCAAATAGAAATAATTTTGATCATTTTAAAATACTTAAATGAGATTAGTTTGATTTAATATAGCAAGAAATGGGGCAGCACAGTGGTGCAGTTGGTAGAGCTGTTGCCTTGCAGCAAGAAGGCTCTGGGTTCGATTCCCGGCCGCAGTCTTTCTGCATGGAGCTTGCATGTTCTCCCTGTGCATGGTGGGCCCTCTCCAGGTACTCCAATTTCCTCCCGCAGGCCAAAAACATGAGTGCCAGGTTAATTGGTTTCTCTAAATTCTCCCTAGGTGTGAGTGTGTGTGTGTGTGTGTGTGTCTGTGTGTGTGTCTGTGTCTGTGTTTCCCTGCAACAGACTGGCGACTTGTCCAGGGTGAATCCCGCCTCTCGCCCAGAACATCAGCTGGAGAGGCACCAGCAATCCTCCCAACACCACCAGGGACAGAAAATGGATGGATAGCAATAAAGAAATAATTACAGTGTCATTATCTGGTTAAATCTGAAATTTACCATCCACTAACAAGAATAAAAACATAAAATATAGGCCATGAACATGAAGGAGTCTTCATTAATGCCGGTGACTGCTGTTATGAAGTGTCAGTCTGTAAATAATGACACTTTTAATGCAAAAGTGACACTTTTAATTGACGTTTAATGCAAATTTTAATGGAACTTTTAGTGCATGTTTGCATTAAGTGTCATTATTTGCCAAATGACACTTCAGCACAACAGTTGTAAACATGTGTGAACAATCTTTCATGTTTATGACAGTCTCATGTCAGTCTTATGCAATAAAGTGTTACCGAAGGATAGGATTTAAATATGCCTAAACTCATATTTAGGCATATAAATATGCCTAAATAATCAATTCAGTTCATTCTGATTTTAAAAAACTCTTCACCATTATGACCTTGGAAAACGCAGGAAGGCCCAGTCTGACATTGTGTATGAACAAAATGCAGAAATCCTCAGTTGGTCTAAAATAAATTCACATTTTAAACGCATTTTACTTCTCATGCTTTAAACATGAGAAGTAAAGCATTAAAACCGACCAGAGTCGGTGCAGGAAGTCATGCACAGAGTGCTCTTGTTTCTGCTTTTTTCCTGGTAATGAGTCTAACTGCAAAGTTTTGAAAGTCTCCCTCCAGCCTTAAAGAAATCGGGTCAGAATGTGTTTCCACACAGACTGCAGCGCTGCTTCAGGCGTCCCGAGGAGACTCTGCTGAAGAGTTCGTCTTCCTCCTCATCTTCACTCTGTGGCTACTCACCAATCTGTGACAGCAGAGGGGAGGAAATGCAGCATATACTAAAAAATGTGTAGAAAATTACATTTACATAAAATTATACTTTCATTTTTAGAGCGTGAGGAAGGTTAAAAGAGGGAAAAAATGCAGTGAAATGAGAATTTTATTCAAAAAGAGTTAAATTATTTAAATCATTATTTAGATGAAAAACACTGAATTGGTGTTTTTTTTGACTAGCTGAGTTTCACTGCTTACACTTAATCTGAATCTGTTTACGATTGGATTATACTGGAATACATTTCATTTATTTAAGTTAAATTTACTGCATAATTTGGGTTTGAATTCGACAGATTTATCTTCTGAACTGGCATAATTTAAATAAACTGAACTGAAAAAATAGATAATTTTTTACTGTTATGTTATTTTTTTAATACTCAGAAAAAAACATATCTTTTCCAGACTGTGTAGGAACCTTGACGACTTTTAAACTCCTCACATATTTATATATCTGACGTATTTACAATGCCCTGATGTGACAAACTTAAAGCACTTAAAGCAAACATATATATGTTGCTGATAAGTTACTCTTAAGTTAATTACGTCTTATTTCATGTGAACTAAGTGTTTTTGCACTAGAAACTACAATACTTGGTAAAATTTGATGTTTTTGCAGTGTGGGTTAATTTCATATGTAAGGTAAAGTTTTGAGTAAATCCAAATAGCAAATATTCCAACATCAAGCCACAGAGTCCATTTTGCTCCTGTAGCTTCTGGATCTGTAGTTTGCCTCACATGCAGCTTTCCACCTCTGCCTCCTCACCGTCCTGTGTTTACTCATCTCTCCTCACTCTTCTTTTAATTTACTTTCCCTTTTTCCTCCCGACCTTCTCATTTCCGTCTGTCTCTATTTCCTCCTCTCTTCCGCTCCACGACCTCTTTCACCTCAAATCCACAGAAACCACTGCCCACCTTCCCACTTCCTCACGTTCTCCATCCCTTCGCCGTCTTTGCAAAACTCTGTCCTTTTCCTCGTCCCCCTGCTCATCAAGATGTTTCATTTACTTTAATCTAATTGGGTGTTATTTAATTTAGAGAGCTGTGACTTGCAATGGCCCTGCAGGGATTCAGGAGTGTAGTAGCGCTCTGCTCGCTCTCTCACTTTCTCTTTTTGTGTGTGTGTGTGTGTGTGTGTGTGTGTGTAGAGGCATGTGCGCGCGCTTACAGATCTTTGCTGTGCACACACACACAGATGTGCCCACTCGGCTGAGCAGAAGTGTTTGATTTTTGCAGTCTGGGTTTGCCTGTGAAAAAAAAATAAACTAACTTACAATCATTGCCAAGACGGTCATCATTTATTTACACGGCTGAGGAAGAGGTGGGAGACGGCAGGAAAATCTGCAATGAACGGATAACGAGGGTTAATGTTCAGACATCCATAGCTGGGAAGAAATGAGGGGCACAGGATGGGAAATAAATGATAAGAGGAGGAAGAGGCTGAATAACCTTGAAGAGGCCACATAAACAGACATACTGTGATTTATAAGACTTTATGCATTATTGACAAGCGAATTATAAGCTCGAGGCAATGCTCTTCACTTGCAATCATCTCAGACTGCTGTGATTCGCTGCTATGAGGACGGGTGCAGCTCTGAGCCCGAAGAAAGAGATTTAAGATAGAGACAGAAGGTAATACTGTCTTTGAATTGGTCTGCTCAGATAACCTGTTGGCCGTTAAACCTTTAGATGCTCTTCATGTCTAATGTCGGATATTGTTTTATTTGTATTGTAAAAATAGTTGCAATGCAGAATGTTTCACAGGAAACTCTTCTAAAAATACTCCCAGATAAACAATTAAAACGTTTTTTTTAATCTTTAGTCTTTGATCTTGTTTTCTGTTATCTTGATTCAGGGCATTTCTTTGTTACTTAATCTGTTTGTTGCTCCATAAGCATCATGTTTGGAGCTCTGTTGAAATCCTGTTAATTTAATCCCTTAAACTCTCAGACAGCCACCAAGATGCCTGCAGCAGAATTACCATATCATGAATTAAAAGTAATTTAATTTTGCTTTAATTAGACTTCATTGGGTCTGTTAACAGCATGAGTTACAGCGCGTGTTTGTGTTTGTGCAAAGATGTGGACGAAGTGAATAATTTACATATGTGCATTTATGAGCATAATTTGCAGACTCTTAAAAGTGAACACAAACCCTGGTAAAAAGGAAGCTTTATTTAAAAAAACAACAAAAAACAAATAAATGTATGGAATGGAAAATAGAAAACAACAACAACCCTGAAATAACCTCTAGAACTAAGATTAACTGAAGAACCTTTTGATTTTATTTGAAGATTCATTGTTCTTGAGTTCACTCCTGCCATCCTTGATGAAATTTCTTATTATTCTCTCATTTACATTATTTAGCTTAAGCCATATTTTGCAGCAATGCTGCAAAAAATGAAAAAGATCTCAGTGCATAAAGATATCAGGATAAATGTAGGTAACAAATATTTTAGCTCTGTCACAGTGAAGGCTGTAGTCACCAGTGATTACAGAAAATAATAAACAGGAATTACAGAAACTATATATTCCACTAAAGTTTGTGAAAACATCAGACGGAAACATGAAACGATATTCTGTGTAAATATGTCCAGAGCTGAACAGAGAACACAAAACTGACTGAAGTAAGAGCAGCACTCAACGTATTTTCAATAAAGTAAAAGTAAAAAGTACTTGAACAAGAAATACTCAAGTAAAAGTAAAAGAATATTTGGTCAAATGTTTATTCAATTACTAATTAACTGATCACATCGTGTATCATATGATATTGAAAAATTACATCATCAGACAGAGCAAAATGTTAAATTTAGTGGAAAAGTCATCCTGAAAGTGCATATTTTTCCCGTTGTTCAAGTAAATGTAGTTGAGTAAATCTAACTCTGCTGTGTTATTCCAAAGAAAACATCCAAACTCAGATGAACCCAAGAGATATTCACACAACCTGAAACTTTTCTAAGGCAGACTGGAGAAATATCAGGTCGGGTTGTGCTGCAGGGTTTTTCTTCCATGCTAACACGCTACATGCTAATTTAACACCTCAATGGAAACAACAGTCCTACTAAAACAATTATGTGTCTTCTCTTATTCTGTGCTTCTATTTACTTCTTGTGCAGAAAAACAGGAGAACTCAACAGAAACATTTCCGTCCGTTTGCTGCCACCGTCCCGTTCTGCGTATCGCTGTGTGCGCCTGTGCTGGAAATAATTCAAGCTTAAACCAGACAGGATGAAAAGCAAAGTGCTGCTGCTGAACTCGGGTGTCTGGGGGGGATGATGGACTGGCAGCTGCCTGCTTCAGAGGGAAAAAACAGACTCAAGCAGCTTAAACCTACCAAGGTGTGAGATTTATTCAGGCAGCGTTGTGTGTGTGTAGGTGTGTGTACGTCTGTCAGGGGGGCAGCTGATACGAGGTTCTTCTATTTTCAAGGCTGCTTTAGATATTTTTGACCAAGTTTTCCTAAAGCTGATATGTTCTGCATTACATCTAATCATTGGAGATTATTAATATATATCTCCTTGATTATTTTTTTTAATATCGGATGGAAAAACCCTCCAGAAATGTCCAAGCTGACACTTATGCCTCCCCAGCAACTCATGAAAGATTAAACTCTTCTAAGATTTATCCTCCTGCTGAATTCTTGGAAAAACTCAGAAATCAAATGAGTTTTTTTAATTTAGCAAAACATTAAATAAATAATTGAACAGGAAGATAAAATGCGCACAGGACAGAACGATGGGTGTTTGGATCAGAGCCTGACTAACAGGATCAGTATGATAAACTCAAGATAATGTGGCTACTTGTGATGCTTTTCTCATTGTGCATTCATAAACGGATCTATTTAAGGAAATCGATGAGTCACACAGTAATCTCCAACTACTGGTGGTATATAGACTGTTTCTAGGTAGCTGCAGTTCAACTCTTGCTTTTTCTGTCACTCTCCGGAAGTGGGGCTGTAATTCCTAATTTTATGGTCTTTGGACAGCAGGAGCAACAAAACTATGTTAAACTTAGCGTGGCTAATGCCATTACAGACTGTCAGACATACGTTATGGAGGATGAGTGGCTCAGATTACAGCGTAGCAGCAGGTACAGCTTCACTGGCTTTTACAGAAGCACATTGTTTCATATTTTTCTATTACAGTTCAAATTTCATTTAGCACTCCTGTAACAAGGAAGATGCACACTAAATAATGAAAAGCCTCCTAATGGCCTCTGGATGGACACTATTACAGCATAATTAAGTTTATGAAAGCATTGATTTATGAGTTCTTTTAAAACTGCTCAGGCTGGGTGTTTTAAAATTAAGAGCTGAGTCAAGAGTAAGAAAACAAAAAGGAGAAAACTTTATTATCCATGTTAAAAGGCTGCAAAATAATCCATTTAAAGAAGTTTTAAGATGCTTTACTTGCAGTATTAGTATGAATTATAAATGAAATATAAGCACTTGGTTTTTTTCATTGTCACTAATAAACATTTTTACATTTATGATGATCTGTAGAAATAAATATAATAAATTGTCTGTCTGTCTGTCTGTCCGTCCCATTTGCCCATGCAGAATTATTATTCTTGATGAAAATGTCAGGAAAAAAAATCTCGTTTTTTTATTTTTTTTTTGGTGAAATGTAATCAGGCTGTAACACCAAAACTCAAAATAAACAACCTTTCAATTCAAACAGACTATCAGCTGTTTAAATGTGTAACACGATATAGTTCTAAAGTGTCTAAATCTGTGGATAAATCAGGGTTTTATGTCATTCTCTGTCAGGCATTCACAATGAAAGCAAAGGGCTTTCTGCCTTCCAACGTGGCAGGATTGTAAAACCGCACGTCAGAACGAACCATCAATGCAGAGGTTAGACGCAGAAAGACAGAGATCTTAAATGTCTTAAAAGATCCTGAGGGGGTTGACCAAAAAAAAAGTGAAGCAGTAGACATGAGAGAAATTCACTTTCTCTGATCTGGAGAATCTAATGAAGACTCAGGCAAATCCTTAACCCCAACTAAGCCTCTGTCTGATGCCGACCGCAGCTCAGTAACATTGACACGACATCTGGCAGAGAAGCTTAAAGAATGAAAGGTTTCTTTAAAAACATGATGCTGCCACCTCTGTACGTCACTGCGGCTTGCAAAGCGTCAAAATGGCCAAAGGGTTTCAATTTAGTTTCAACAGACCAGGACACTTCTACAAAAATCAAAGTGTTCCTCTCTGGGTGCATCTTCCTCGCTGAGTGACCTTCAGCACATGTTCATTGTGGGTGACAATCTGTTATCAGCCTCAGCCAACATCTTCACAGTTTCTGTAGAGTTAAAACACACATAAGGGGCCAGAAACATATGCAGCAACCTGATTTTTATCTGAATTATATGAAGGCTGGACATTCCCATGTTGTTTATACAACTAACAACCAGTGATCAGGTCTGAAACCTGGGAGTAGTGATGGACTCTGACCTGAACCTTCAGAGCCACATTAAGACAGTCACAAAGTCGGCCGTCTATCACCAGAAGAACATCTCTAGGATTAGAGGACTGATGTCTCAGCACGATCTAGAGAAACTCATCCAGGCGTTTATCTTTAGCCGCATTGATTACTGCAACAGCGTCTTCACAGGTCAGACTAACAAATCAATCAAACAGCTGCAGCTGATCCAGAAGCTGCTGCTGCTGTTCTGACTAAAACCAGGAAGATGGAGACATAACACCAGTTTTAAAGTCCCTCCACCTGTAGCTCAGAGAATAGACTTTAAAATACTGTTGTTAGTTTATAAATCACTTAACGGTTTAGCACCACAATACCTTAAAGATCTGCTATTGCCGTACCAACCGGCTAGACCCCTCAGATCTTCTGGTTCTGGTTCTGCTCTGCATTCCCAGAACCAGAACCAAACAAGGAGAAGCAGCATTCAGTTTCTATGCACCACACATTTGGAATAAACTTCCAAAAAACTGTAAAACAGCTGAAACACTGAGAGCCTTTAATTCTCAAATTAAAACCATCCTGTTTAGAGTTGCTTATGGATAAACTGAATGTTTTTATTTTTATTTTTACTTTTGATGTTTTTATTTTTTTAATCTTTTTTAAGCACTCTGTCTCTTTCTGTTTTTATTTTTATTTTAAATTGTGTAAAGTACTTTGAAATGCCTTGCTGCTGAAATGTGCTATACAAATAAAATTTGATTGATCGATTGATACTTGGACATGACACTCAGTTGGGGGTTCAAGAATGGTTCCTTGAGCCTGGTCCTCCTTCTGATGCACTTCAGCCAATTAAAATGCAAACATTTATTTGTTTGCTTTTTTTAGCAGAAAACAGTAGTAGTAGCAAACTTGTTCAGGGGACAACTGACAGACAAAATATACAGCTCTGGAAAAAAAGTAAATTCAGTGAAACTGATCATTTTAAGTAGACTCTTAATTTTTCCCAGAGATATTTTATTTTCTAGTTCTTGGATGCTCCACCCTTTCATAATGTTTTAGACACATTTAAACATTTTTTTCTGTTGCTGCTCCTGTTTTATGGAATAACTTACCTTTCCAGATTAGATCTGCCTACAACCTGGATCATTTTAAATCGCTTCTTAAAACTCATTTTTACTCTTTGGCATTTAATTGATGTAACGTTTTGTGATTTTTTTTGTGTGTTTTTTTGTGTGTTTTGTAATTGTTTTGTGCTCTGTTTTGCTTTTTGTGTTGTCGTTCTTGTACAGCACTTTGGTACAGCTTTATACCTGTTTTAAAGTGCTGTATAAATAAATTTGACATTGACATTGACATAAAAAAAGTAATGCTTTGACAAATATAAATAATTGAGTTATGTCTAACTGACCCAGAGGAGGAAATCTTTAGTCTGCTGTACAGTGAGAAAAAAACCCTGCATGTGTTCAAGCGTTTTCCACGACCTCCTGACATTATTAGGCTGGCTGACCTTTAAACTGTGATGAATTTTTGTCACGTCCGCCTGCAGGATTCACCTGCTCTGAGGATAATTCTCTTGATCCCTGTCTCTTTTACTCCAGCTCCACACTCCAGCACACAGACTCAAACCCCACATGGCTGATTGTTTTAGTACACCTCCCTACTCACAACTCTGAGCACACAGGTGAATATGAATTAACCTGCTTATGGGTTGTCGGGGTTTTTTTTAGATTTAATTTCCGATGATGCCTATTGCGCGGAAATCTGGCTGACAGCATCCAGATTTCTCCCCACGGAAGGTCATCAAATCCTCGGGACATGAAATTACCAAGCAGGAGTGGTGGAGTGGAATGGATGATGACAAGATTTAAATGCTAATGAAAATTAGGTTGGAGCGGGAGAGATGAGGAATGTGTCACAGAGCAAGGTTATGATCTGAACGCAAAATCTTCCACCTCAGGAGGGAAACAAGATCAAGGGTTTGCTTCTTTGCAACTCAGTGGATTAGATGAAATGTTTGAAGTAGAAGAAATGGGTTTTCTACAATGTTACAGTTTCATTTCACAGCACTGAGCCTATAATTTAGGTGTTTATTTCCCAACTAATCTGAAAAAACAAACCTTTTTGTGTTTATTAACACTCAGGTAGGGGGGAGCATTAACATCACCTTTTCTGCTTGTGAGGAAAGTGCAATGATGTAACCTGAACTAGAGCTTTAAAATGCTGATCTTGTTCAGAACGCTACCCGTTTTGAATTAAATTCAAATTTTAAATCAGCACAAACTTTGTGTACGGGACAGAAACTGTATTTCGAGCCATTTTAATCTGTTGTCTAATGAAAAACAGGAAACTTGGAATAAAACTTTATTTCTTTAATTCTTATGAAATGACTGTTGATGTGTTTCTTCAGTGTTTTTAAAACATATCAGTGTCTGACAGCAAAGGTATTTCAACTTGATCTAAAATAAATCTACATGTTTCTGTAACTGTGCAGGAAGAACCAGATCGAATAAAGACATTTATTTAGCATTTTAAGTAAGAGATAACATCTAAAAGCATTGTAGCAAATGTCAGTCGAAAAGCGGTGTGTTTGAAATGCCAAGCGAGACAACAGTCCTGCAAACCAATAATCCACAAATCAGGAAAAAAGATTAGTTGCAGGTAGTAACAGGAGGAAATACGTTTTCTGAATATGAAATACAAGCAATGTTTTATTTGTAACGTATCTAGTAAAAATGTGTAAAAGTCATAAAGTAAATCATGTCTTTTGATCTTAATCGGTAAAGTTCTTAATTCAATTGAATAAAAAGGATTATGGTCATTAGATTACGATTAGATTTTGCTCTGTATTCTGATTTTCCTCACCGATTTTTAGTCTTCATTCTACATCACTACTAGCAGAAAATCATCAGAAGCGACAACACTAATCTGCAAATTCAAAAATCCTCTTGAGCAATTTAATGACAAAAGCATTTCCAGTCTTGTGCTCTTCTCCTTTACACAACCAGTGCCAGTGTTACCCTATTAAGCCGTCCAAGTCAGATTAGTCTGGGTTTCCATTTAAACCTCTAAGTGCGTGTCATTCTGAGAAATTCTTGGCGCTCCCAGTTGTCAACAGTCTAATTAAATAACAGACAGAGTGTTGAGTCCTTCTCTCAGGTTATGTTTTAATTGTGGTCTCATATATGGAGTCATTAAAGCTGCAAGGCTTGGATGAAGCACTATCCAAAAAAAGGTCTCAGTCTATTAAAAAATAGAAGAAAAGTTAGACTCTGTAGACATGACTACTGTCTGTATTGATTTGTTGTGAGGTCAGAGTTAGTGCTCCCCACGGCTCCATTTGACAGCTCAAACTTCCTCCTGCGTCTCCTTTTCATGCCTGCAAAGCCCCAGTTTTTTTTTTTTTTTACCCAATTGGCAATTCTCTCAGGTCACCTGGCAGGTATCAATTGTGAGCGTAAAATCCATGTAGTACTCGGGGTGAAGTGTTTCACTGTGTCAGTGGGGAGGGACAGCGCTGCGGATCAAGACGCTGGAAATAAGTCAACTTTATAGATTCACTGCAAAGGTTCTTATTGTAGGAAGCACACAATAGGAGCTGCTGACATTTGGTTGGGTGGTGAAATGATATTTGATTGAGCAACACGCCGGAAACCGAGTGCAGAGAATGGGATCGCTCAACTAAAGGAAGGGATTAAGACTCAGATGATCACCCAGGCAGCCACTCACTGCACAGGTGCGTCCGTCCCAGGAACAAATAAATCAAATAAACACGGAAATAAACCAACCATTGCAGCACATCACATTGAGTAATAGCCTGTTATTCTGCTGCAAATTTCATTATTTTATATTTTATGAAATGCTGATTCAATATCAAATGAAAACTGCTGATATAAAGAAAACATGCAAGTGATTAAAAACTGCTGGCTGGTTTCAGGTGAGTGATATATGATCAAATCTCTTCCAAGTTAAATTTTTTTACAGATTTTGAATCTGAGTTTTTTTCCATTGTCATCCCAAACAGCACAGAAATGATATGAGACACAGAATCAGGCTGGTTTCATCTCCAGCTCAGTCTTCAGACTTAAATGCTGCAGAAAAGCTGAAGAGTGAAGAAGAGCCCAGCAGTCTGGACAAAGATTAATGGCTCAAAGTTTGGAGAAAACTAATTTCTGTCTAATTGGCAAAAACAGATCTGCAGAAATATTTAACAGCAGAGATGCAATTCTTTTTTTGTTAATGATTTTTTAAAAAATATAATTATTTTCATGTAAATTAATTAATTAAATGCTAACTAGTTTTTCAGATTTTAGGGAATTATTTTTCAGTGCATGCCATTGATCTTTATACAGTGTGCCAAGACTGTAAGGGGAACAGGGTTATACTAAATGCTGAAATAATAAAAAATATTCAGTTGTCCTTGAAAATGAAAGGTAATAATTTCTAATAATATATTTGATGAATCAGAATTTGGACATTTCTGGTCTTGCTGTATGCGCTGAATGTGTCCAAGGTCAATGAAGTTGTGGGATTTAATAGTCAATTTGCAATGAAATACAAGAACAAATAGTACAATGACAGTCATAAAAAGTCCAATTAACAAGATTCTGCAACCAAATTTAATGAAACATTGATGACAATCTTGACATTTCAAACAACTCAAACTGCAGATAAAATCTATGAAAATAAATATTAAAGGCTCTCCTTTGAAAGTTGCCAGTACTGTCTTGTTGTGTTTTTGCAAATATGTAGCCAAGAAACCTTCGTCAAAACAATGGGTTGGTTGAATGTTATTGAAGCACATGTGTTTTGGTTCTGAAAAAGGTACAACATCATATAGACTTTCTGCAAAGTCGTATCTCATCCCTGCCAATGCTGCATACCAGAGCTCTAAGTTGCATAAATGGATCAGAAAAAATTTAAAGTAACATCTGTCTTTCACTTCTGAGTTTCTGTCTTTAGATGTTACTAAAGACAGATGTTAAAAGCACCATTTTTACCTCTGAGTTTAAAGCAACATTTTTACCTCCTAAGCAAATTAAATCTAGAAAAAGAAGAATTCCTTTCCATTTCCAAAGGTTCACAAATCACTAAAATTAATTTCTTTCTGACTGGGCTCCCAGAATATTACTTCATCTACTTTAGTTTAGTAGTTTATCTTCTTTAATTTTGATCAAAAGGTCAACTAAGCAATAGGTTCTTAAAAAAATAGCAAGGGAAAGATCATAAAATATTATTTTGATGAATGAGAAACATAAAATTTGTGCTTCTCAATCCATTTCTATTAATGTTTTATAAAATAAGTGTGCTGCAGGACAACAGTATTGCTTCCTTTGCTCTCTCTTTGAGGACAATCTCTTTGAAGGAGCTCAGATCTCATTTGAACAACCATAAATTTCCATCTGTCTGTTTCTAAAGGCTGACATGAGGCGCAGGCTTCACCTTCATTTGTCCTGCCTCTGCTGCGCTCGGCGAGCCCTTCAGCACCACGGATGGTGCCAAAACGAGGATCGGTTCCCCCACAAATAAACCGTTCACCTTTTCAGCGTGATCCCTGTGAGAATTAAATCACTTTATTTATTAAGTTGGTTTAATTTGTGTCTAATCTCGAGACAAATCGCTTAAAACCTTTAAGCGGCCTGTTGGATTTGCCCAGAGTGCTTTCAGGCTCACTTGTGTTGCTTCAGCTTCCAGTGAGAAACAGCAGTCTGGTGGCCCGTCACACAGTTATGGCCCCCGGCTGCAAACACAACGCGTTAACCCTTCGCACCAGAACGGCTGCTTGAATGCGGTGCAGCTACATCGTTTAATTACAACCACACAGAGGAGTGGGAAACACGGCTCTGAACCTCCAGGCGAGAAGAACTTCAATAGAGCTGCTGCGGTCCCAGTGATGGGTATATTATGTAATTAGTATGCTGGCTGCAAATGGGATGCTGGTAGGGTATGTTAATGAGGAGGCAAGCAGATAAGGAGGACAGAAGATGTTGGAGGTTGAACTGAGGTCTGAGCAGTGAAGCCACTGTCCTTCCTCCCTGAGCACACAGACATTATGTGCATTTTGTTTTTATTGTGTGAATTTAAGAAAGGAACGGCAAAGCTTTGTGCTGCAACTTTTATTTATTTACTGTTCAGGTCATCATTGTAGATGAGATTAGAAATCTCAGTGGATCATTTGGTTAAATGAAGCAATGATTTATTTTTATTTTCTTTACATGCTGTCTTACTACGACAATTTTGAATGTTCAATATTGTTATAGTAAAATAAAGGGGATTTTTTTCTTTTACCTAATTCATCTTTTGGCAAAATGTGACTTAGGGTATTATTTTAAGGTGAAAATATATTAAATTCAGGGACAGTAAAGTTTGTGGAGGGTAAAATAAGGGCTTAACATTTTGACTTTTTCACTATTTTGTTACATTAAATCTATAAACGTTATATTTAAACAGATTTATTGAGATAATATGTGATAGTAAATGTGAGATGTAAGGATGTTTTTAAATTTTTTAATACATAAGAATGTAAAAATTGATGTGTAGATTGGTATTTAGCTTTTCTGCAAAAAGCTTCTGCTGAAATTACAGCTGCAAGTCTATACTGGAAACTTAATTTTTTTGCAGATTTTTCTTATGAAATAGTTCAGCTAGCTTGCATAGAGCGTATCTGTGAGCATCAAGTTTCAGGTTTTAGAGCAGATTTTTAATGGATTCAGGTCTGGACTTTGAGTGGATCCTGCTAAAACAGTCAGTTTTGGTGCCAGTTTAATGTTTAGTTTCACCTCCAACCCAAACTCAAGTCTGTTGTATCTTCTGACAAATTTCTCCCAGGATTGCTGTGTATTTATATTCAACTCTTTAATTTTATATTAATTCTGAAGAAAAAGGATCCCCACAGCATAATAGCCACCATAATGTTCTATAAACTGTAATTTTCTTTCCACTTCAGCACTGTGACAGTCTACCTTATTAAAGCTTTATACGATACAATTGTGATCATTTTGGGCACTAAAATGTCATTTGATTTACTTTCTTTCTATCTTTTACAGAGATTTGAGAATTAAGGTTTTCATTTTTAATCAGAACAACTTTATAAGAGCTGATGTGTCCAGTAATTTTTTGGGAGAGGGAAGAGATGAAGATTTAGGATGGTTTGGTGAGAGGAAGAGAGAAAGTATACATACTGCATTGGGCCCTGCGACTGATGTCATTTCCTAAACACCATAATTGGACATCAATGCCAACATCCAGCTGTGCAGAATGACTAAAAGAAAACACATAGACGCAACACTCGGTCCGGGAGAGAGAGGAGGTCGGTGCCTCCCTGAGCCACTTAAACCTTAATTGCTCGGACCTCGCAGTCTCTCTCTCTCTCTCTCTCTCTCTCTCTCTCTCTCTCTCTCTCTCTCTCTCTCTCTCTCTCTCTCTCTCACTCTCTCTCTCTCTCTCTCTCTCTCTCTCTCTCTCTCTCTCTCTCTCTCTCTCTCTCTCTCTCTCTCTCTCTCTCTCACAGACACACCTGAGATGAGCTCCATCTGAGAATCAGCTGCCCTGGTTGGTTCCGACGCGGCCCCTCCTTCATCGGACTGGACCGACACGTTAAATGGGTTAAGTCTGACACCGGGGAGCCGCGGGAGATCCCATCCCTTCAACCCACGGCTCCGGGCTCTGTCCTCTGATTCAACAGCGCAGGCTGAATTTGAATCGTGGTTGTGTTTGTAGAAGAAGGACCAGCAGCAGCAGCAGCAGCAGCAGCAGCAGCAGCATCTCAGACACAGACCCGTGGGCGGCTGCGGGTGCGTCCGTCTGGGCTTCACTGCTTCATCCCAACAAACCCCACATCTTCAAGACATGGCGAGGAGAAGTGGGCTTTAAAAGGAAACTCGTTCTCGCCTAACCAGTTGATGATATTTTCCTGAACAAGTGTCTGGGGGGTGGAGGGGGGGGAGAAAAAAAAAAAAAGAAAAGTGAGGAGGGGCACATGACACACGGGTGGATTCCCGAAACCAGGTCCAGCTGAATGAGTCCATCTTCGGCTGTTGGTCGGACTCCTCCAGCGGGCAGGACGGATGCAAACGGACTAAACGCACCTCGGCAGCTCAAATCAGCATCAGCCTCTCGGCCACCGGCGCACTAGCGGAGCGGGAGGCGACTCTGACACCGGGGGACCAGCTTCTTAGGCAGGTATGGCTGCGCATGGTCACCTCTGAGTGAAGGTGCTGAAGGTGCTGAAGGTGAATACCTCACCACAGGTCGCTCCTCCTGATGCCCGCAGACCCGAGCTGGTGGCTACACCTGTTGTGGATGCGTGAAACGTGCGTGTTATCACTTCCATCTGCACCTTATGCTCGACCTAATGGCTGACGAACACGATGAGTGAGTCTATATGTCCCACTATTTCAGCGTGTTTCTGGCCAGGTCTGCACGGACGCAGGTGCGCGCGGCCGCGCGTCAGTGCGCGCTGCGTGGGTTTTGATCGATGTGATTAGGTGATTATAGGTCCATCAAGAGCCATAAGTGTAATTACTGTGTAATTGTCTCTGCGCGCAGCGGGATGTGAAGCGCTACATCATGTCTATCAGGCTTGGTGGCTCCATCAGCGGCTCTGATGTTCAGCGTGCAGCAGCGCGATAGGCTGATAAATGGAGACTGACTGCAGTCCAAACCTCAACAGCACTAACTGCCAACTCCTCAGTCTCTGTCACATCATGGTCAGATCTGTCGCCTGCCCTGCTTCACACTCATCAACGCCAAGCAGGAGACAGTCCTGAAGACAACTGGTGGACATTTGTCCTCCAGGAAACCGAGTTTGTTGGTGCGAGCCAAGCTTTTTCTTTTCTTTTCTTTTTTTTATGCGTGGGTGGGTGAGTGTGAGAGGAGGAGGAGGGCTTGGTGGTTTATATTCACACACATGTATTTGACATGTAGCAGCAGATTGAAGCTTCAAGCTGGGAGCCACCAGCCGTGTCCCCCTTTTCTAGGCGCCTCATGGTGTCCGGTCTCTTTTTCCTCCCCATCTGGTGAAATCTGACGTTGTCGTTTCAGACCTGAGAGAAGGACAGTGATTCACTTTTAGATCCAGCGCTGCTGCTTCAGCTCATCACCAAGTTTAGTTGCAACAGAATGAATTGTTCTGTTCCACATGCTTTGATTTGAGGTCCAATAGTTTTTCAGTGATTGCCTGTTTTGTTTTGATTATCTCTCAACTTCACAGGCTAAAAACTCTATTTTCATTTCATTTGTTGGAGCACATTGATGGTCCTATCTGCGCTTCCCTTCTTGGACCGGTCTTCTTGATCCACAGAAGGCTTAAATCAACATGTTAACTGATCAACTGGTTTGATTGTTTTTCTGTCAGTCAGCATTCAGAGTTCACTACGGTGTGCCGTATGGCTTAATTTTAGGTCCAACACTGTTTAGGCTTTATATGCTATGTAGAAACAACCTTAATTTCAATATCTAAGCAAAACACAAAACATTACAAAATGAACTAACAAGCTCTTTAACTCTGCACTGATCAGGCTTAACATTATGGGTTCACACTGCAGCCTGAAGTGACTCAATTCCGATTTTTTTGGGCCAGGCCGTAAATGTGACCTGTATGTGTTCTGCAATGTGAACGGGCAAACGACCTGAAAGTGTCCCGCATGCGCACTAGAGGGCGCAATAGCGTCGATGGTCTCAGTGTTCTGCCAAGTGCCATAAAAGAAGAAGAGCTCAGTGTTTGCGGAAGTAAACATGGAGGCTAACGGTGGAGCTTAGCTTATATATTTGAAGTTGTTATCCG
>CAEGAF010039611.1:0-34391 GCA_903067075.1 Micropoecilia bifurca | reverse complement strand
TTCGGCGCAGTCCAAAACTGTAGGGGAGCATTCTCTAATGTGCTTTCATTTTACCCAATTATTGAAGTCATGGTTAAATTCTACAACTAGCTTATTTTAAATATATTTTCTCAACAATAGTTATTACATATTAATGTTACATAAAAAGCTGAGTAGTGAAATCAGAGAAAACAATTTGTGCCGTTCACCTTCCTGTCCATCACATCTGGAACATTAGAGTAATAAAAACAGACACAAATGAAAATAAATCAAACAGCCGATTCTTCTGTTTTATTCTGTGATGTTTTTATCTCACAGTGAAGGTTTAGAAATTAAACCAATGAACATTAAACATGACACTTATTGGTGATATGTTCCAGTAACATCTGTAATGAAAATTCATACAAACATCCAATAGTATTTCTATTGGATTCATCTTAATCCAATAGAAATACTATATTTATTTCCATCTTTTCTATATTTCAAATCTGCATAACATTCAAAGTTTTTCAGTATGATGTTGAGTGAGACGTAGAGTGAAACATATTCAGAAAAAACAGAGTTGAAAACATTTGGAAGAAAAAAATTTCTGTTTGCAGTCAGAAGTTCAGTAATTCCTAGTTTTTCCTCTTTTCTTCAATCATAACAAGCATTTACATGCCTGTTATCATCAAGCATGTAAATGATAACATGCAATTATGGCATCTGCAGAAATGTATTGAGATAATAGAATAATTAAGACAAGACTGGAATAGCCACAAAAAGTAAATGTCATCTATTGCTGATAGGTTTGCAGTTTTCTTTCAATGGCCTTGATTGACGTGTCATTTTGTTTACATCTCAGTAATCCATTTGCAGAGTCATGGTAAAAAACATGGACATAAAACACATTTTTCAGAACTTCAGAGGCGTCACATCCTACAGTGGGATAGTCGTGGTCTCTGGTGTGATGCATCATAACCAGAATGACTGGTTTACGAGACGATGAGACTGGAAAACAAAACAATATATAAAGTGATAATCATGAAGAGTTAAGTTAATCAAAAGAAATAAACTTCTCTGAGTTTAAATCTGGAAATGTGAATTGGAGCAAATTAAATCCTGGCCTCTAACACCAGACTGAACCAAGAAATGGATCTAAAACTGTGATGTTTAAAAGTTCTGTTGTTACAAGTTAAAGAGAAAAACTGAAAATGGGAAAACAGTTTTCACAAAAACTGAAGACCTTCAGTTAACTGTATTCATTTACACAATTAAAAATCCATCATTATACTGGTTTAAATAAACTTTATGCTCTTTTGATTTAGAAGTTTAGTTCTAATATGAAATGGAAAAAATCTCTCTCAAAGTATATGGAAGAAATTCAAAAGGAGCATCAAATAGGATAAAAGGCTTTCTGTTTTTCCTAAGATTTTATTAGCAATTAAGATACTGTAACTTATTTATATCCTTCTGAGTAATAAATACATTTTTTGCTTGTACAGCAATAAAACTCTTATTCTTGACCAGGTTTTTGCATGATTTCTGGAAAACACTCATGTTTAGAGTGAGTATTTGCCTGTTTTAATCAAAAGGATTTCATTAAATCTTTGATGAAGCAATGATTTGTTTATTCTATTGTTGTGCAAGACTTTCTAGCAATGCAACTTGTAGACAAGAATAACAGTGGTGAAAGGAGGTTTTGGTTTGGTTTTATAACTATGGGGAGGCAGAAGACACAGCAAGTCCATTTTAATTATCCTTTAAGTGCAACAAATAATGTGACAAATCAAATATTCAGCTGAAATCAGCTGAATATCAGCTGAATCAGCTGAACTTTACATTCAGCTGTAAACTGAATGTAAAGTTGTAAATGGTTTCATTACCTGCTTCCTTTTCCATGGCAGACTTTATTTCTGATTCAAAACTGCGGCTGACTGGACAGAAGACGATGATGACGCTGCAGTTCCTCCTGGTTGTTTCTTCCAAAAGTAATGATGACCTCAAGTTGTCCTTCATTTGTTTCATTATGGCAGCATCAGCACCAAACGTATCACTGGTAGGAGTATAGTAGACCTTCACCACTGGGGTTGGAGGTTTGAAAAAGCTGGAAATAGACCATCCTTCACTGTTTGCTGAAAAAGTTGCATCATAGTTACCATTAATGTCTGCTGAACATTTACACATTACAAAACGTGTAAAAATGGAAGATGAACTTACTGGTTTGATTTGATTGCTCAGGTTTTCTTGAACTGAATTTTTTACTTTCTAATTAAAAGTAACAGGAATAAAATCAAACAAACACAGTGGCACAAAATAATTGTTATTAAATTCTTGGCAGCACATCAGCACAATTTATGATCGACTCTAAAGTAAATTTCAGACAAGTTCAGTCATTAACAGTAAAAGAAAAAGGGATAAATAATCTCATTATGAATGTACAATTTAATCATATTCATTAAAAAAATTATTTGAGAGCATATTCTACCAAGATTATATATTTTGTATTAAAACAATTATTTCCACAGACCTGTCAGATTAGAAAAACCATCTCTCAGACGACTTAAAAAAGGTTTATCAGTGTTTCTTCCTGGTATTTGAAAGAAAAGAAAGTTTCTTTCAGAGCTGCAGTTGAAACTGAAACTACACATTATGTGAGATCCAATTGTCACATGCATGTTTTCTCCATTGAACACAATCTTATGACTCAAATCACAGAATTGGAATAAATCTACACCATGCAGAATAACGATCAGTATCTATAATTACTCTACTTACCAGGCCACAACTGTTACCAGGCAAATGTTGCACAAGTTACTGTGCAGCATCATTATACTCATAAAAAACTATGTATAAAAATAACTTTACACTAATAATTGTGCACATTTTTTCAGGGTATTTGTGGCTCTTGTGTTATTGAGGGAGAAGAGATTATGGTACTAAGCCAAAGAACCTGGTAGAGCTGCATTCAGGACTGTAGCATCCTCATATGGTAAGCTTTCTTTAGCACCAAACTATCTGGAATCCTCAGGTATGAACAGATTCATACAGGGTTTCTTTACAGTCTTCACTGTGGGCAGTATTTTCTTGGTGCCTTTTGGTGTTTTTTTTACAAGCTTCTTAAGACAAACCTTGACCCTAACTGTGTTGCACTCTTATGCTGTGTGGATTGTATTCAAAATAAACCTATTCTATTATTTGTTGGAGCAACTGTAACAAACAGTTTCTCTATGAAAATATCTTTTATTACTTCAGATTTCTTTGAGCTCAACACACCTGTTGACATTTCTGAAGAACTCGCATCCCTGTCATCTTCCTCCATCCATTCATTGTCACAATTCCTGTTTCGTGATTGTGTCCCACCTAAACACAAAGATTTTCACACAGTTTGTAAGTTAACTTATATTTGAAAACTATCTGAAATCCTCAGGTATGAACAGATTCATACAGGGTTTCTTTACAGTCTTCACTGTGGGCAGTATTTTCTTGGTGCCTTTTGGTGTTTTTTTTACAAGCTTCTTAAGACAAACTTTGACTCTAACTGTGTTGCACTCTTATGCTGTGTGGATTGTATTCCAAATAAACCTATTCTATTATTTGTTGTAGCAACTGTAACAGTTTCTCTGTGGAATCAATATCTTTGTTTTACTTCAGATTTCTTTTAGCTCAACACACCTGTTGGCTGTTCTGAAGAACTGTCATCCATGTCATCTTGCTCCGTCCCTTTATTGTCACAATTCCCGTTTTTTGATTGTGTCCCACCTAAATACAGAGATTTTCACATAGTTTGTAAGTTAACTTATTTTTGCAACAGTTACTAAAATAAAATTGTGCTGATTTACATGTTTTAGCTTTCATGAAGCTAAAATTTGGTCAAAGGCAAACAACAAACCCAGTCTCACCTTCCAGTTTGTCCCCCTGCACACAGAAGAAACAAACAGAAAAAAACATGTAAGAATAAACATATACATTGAATGTAGATGATTTTCCATGATCCCATTATGTTCACATTTTATATTAGTGATAAGTAATTCTGGGCACCCGATCCATTTTTTCTTTTCTTTTCATATTTTATTGCTCAGGTGACACCTGACCTCCACTTTACACTGGACATAAACCTTTATTCACTCCCTACTTATTAAAATGATAAAATTTTATCTGATATTTTAATAATGCATCATCTCTTTCTAACTACAACTAGATCTGACTGAATTTCATCTCCTAATATTTGTGTCAATTCTCTTTTTTATGCAAGTTCTAGTCAAAATATTAAAATTTTTTTGTAAGCTTCATCTTGTTGATAGAAAATGTATGATAATATCTTGTTGTCAGCAATCCAACACTGGTTTAAACCTGGAGGAAAACAAATGGATATACAGACAGGAGCTCTGCATAGGCTACAGAAGATGTAAAACTTTGTAAAAACATTTAGTTCAACTCTACATACATAGATCTATAATCCCCGACAATCACCTGCTCTACCCAGAGAAAATTCTGACTCAAGAAAGCTGACTAGTCATTTTAGCTTACCTTAATATCAATGGAGAACTCAAGGTCGAATCCACCCTTCCTATTAGTCCTGCTAACAACACTGTGCATTACAGGAAAACTCTCTTTACATTCAGGACATTGTTTGGTGGTGGTTTTATCTACAGCCTGAGGAGACAAGAGAGAAACTTTTCACTGTAAAATTATATTACATACTGTTCTTATACAATAGTCAAACAGTGTGATAGTGTGATGGTCTTGAACTGCTTTGATTGTTTAGATCCTGGAGGACTTTCTGTAATTATTGTAACCATATTGTAACCTACCTGAAACTCCTGCATGACCTTTGGGTTTTATAGGATATTCATGCTTAAACCATTTAGTTGAATTAAAACAATACCTGACAAAATTCCTCAACAAATAATTAAAACAATTGTTGCCAGTTTAAAAAATGTTTGATACCCTTTGTTGCTGTCAGGGCAACACAACCAGTTAATGTTCAGGGACAATTAATTATCTTGTCCTTTCGTTCCTCAGCAAATTAAATAATTATTTGAAGACCTTTTTTAAATATTTTCTCTTCCTAAAATTAAACTTTGTTTGAAGAGCTGAAATACTGAAGTGCAAAATAAATAATACGACAAATAAATAAATAAAGGGAAATGTTCTTTCTTTTTACACCTCATAAAGATTTAAGAACTCTGAGGTTTGATCTTACCTTATTTGTCCAGTCTAACATGTCTTTGTGGTCATCTCCACTGTCCTGCTGCAGGTCAATATTGAATGCATACTGGTCATTTTTCTGCTTACAGAATGTGACAGATGGAGGAGCAATATTTGCTTCACACTTTGGACATTTCATCAACTTCTCAGCCTAGAAATCAAGAGAGACCATTAGTATTTAAAACTAAAGATAATTAAAAGTTTGTTTATTCATTTTATTCTATTGACATTTTCATTATTTCACTTCAACATTTTACAAACAGAAACTTTTCAAAAATCGGATCTTCATCATTTTTGCACATCACAGGAAACTTGCCATAAACAGACTAATAACAAATATGTCACAAGTAGTCTTACCCTTAATCCTGTGGTTCCTTTTCCTGACTCAGTGTTTTGCTTTGTCCTTTTTGTTTTTGGTTCAGATTTATCCACATGTGTGCGGTTATCTATAAAGACAGATGATTGGATGTTCAGGTAAACAGAACAGACTTCAGATTCATTTAATTGTGACATTGGCTTTAATTTTTAAAGTATTCCATGTTTTCATGGATCTTTCCAAAGGTGAATATATCAGCAAGGTAATTAATAATGACTATAATTTGATATTTCCCAAACTAATTCACAAATATTTTCTATGTAAAATGCTTACTTAAAGTAATCTGAACTTTGTTTCCTCAGGTTTTTTTCCCCCTCGTTTGTCATTTTCCTTATAACCAATAAGATTCAATTTAAGTGTTCACTGATGAAATTGTACTTCTTGGTTATTAATAGTTAATTTTTCTGAAATAAATAACTTATTGCATTTTAGTTGACTTAATTAGTACTTTTACCAAACATGCCATCCTACAAACCACCCCATCATGTCGCTCTCCTGTCTGTCAGCTTCACATTTTATTATGAAATAAAACTAATTTAGGAAGTCATTAAAAAGTTAGTGTAATTTAATTATACAAAAATGAGAACCAATCAGATCTACTTAAATAGTTTTAAAGTGACTTTGCCATAGTTAAAATAAGTTTTAATTGTTAAGCATATACTGAGAAGAAAGACATAAAAATCTCTACAATAAAGTGTTTTTTTATTGGCCAAGAAGAATAAAAATCTATTTATCCTACTTTTGTATTATTTGACATTTTGTGATTGATTTATAAAATATGTTTTTTTAGTGAATGTAAGATTTGGCATCTCGTTACATAAAAGCACTAGAGTTTGAGACCAGATCCATGGAATGAAAACAGGAAATTAAAATTACAACTTTGATCATAGGCAGAAACGTGAAGACTTTTATAAGTTTGTGGATTAAAGTCTCATCCAAGGACTCTGCCATGTTGATGGCATATAATGCATGAAGTGATAAGTTCAGTTCAGGTTTATCTGATAGCAGTTCTCATTTGTGTTATTACTGATTTGAATAATGATTGTCAGAAACACCTTATGAATGTTATCTTGATCTGATGAGGAGAAGACTTATCAGACTGAGCACTGAAAGTGTTGCTGGAGTCTCCTTACCAGATTTCTGGCTTTCTCCATGCAAATAATAACAGCTCTGAACCAGGAAAATGGAAGAGTAAAAAAAATCTATAGGAAGCACACTGGTCTGATCAGAGGCTCACCAGGAGGCATGTTTTTAGCTTGGTTGACATGTGGAGGAGCAGCTCTCAGATTGGACACTTCAGCCTGTTTTCCTGCTTCATTTTTGTTTCCTTCTGCAGAGCTGCTGGCCTCCATATCAGCTGAGTCTGAAGTTGACTCTAGACAGAATCAACATTGAAACAGAGGAGACATTAACTTAGAACTATTTGCATGTGTTGACTAAAGAAAAACGACAACTTTGTGCAAACAAACTGCAACACATTTTCACAGGTAGATCAGAAAAACACAGAATATATGTAAAGTGCACATTTTTGTCACTCATCTAAAAAGTGATACTTATTACTGTTTATAGGTTTTCTTTAAACCTCATACTTTTGCTCCTACTACACCTTGTCAACCTACAGCAATCTGGTTATTAGTTAACCAGGTAAAATCAGTGGAGCTGAGTTAAGAGGTACTCTATTTTATCGCATTCACTAAGAGCATAGTTACACATTGTGAAGAAATATTGAAAATATGTTCATTTTAAATGACAACTGCTCTAAACCTGGGAAATAGAAGAGTAAAACATGTCTAGAGATCAGAGGCTCACCAGGACATGTGTTTTCCGTGACATCCATATTCTCCTCCTCAGTCGCATCTGAAGTTTTCTCTAAACAGCATCAGCATTGAAACAACGGAGACATTAACTCAGGGGAATGGTGTTTGTGTGAAGAGTAAAAAGTGACCACCTTTTACAAACAACATATTTCCCCCGATATAAAGGTAGATCACAAAAATCATTTTTGTTCTGTTGAATCTGTTTATATTAATCCAAACCCTAAGATTATATTTGGCAAACCTTGTTGATTTGCCAAATACATAAGATTTATTTGCTTAATTGTGACATAGTATTTTATGACTACCTCATAAAATAGTCATACTATTTTATAAGATAGTCAGGTTGGGCTAAAAGAAAATATACGACAGTTGTTTAGAAGCGCTAGGATTAAATTTAGTGGCGAAAAAAATCTGAACATATTCCAACTCGCCCTTTGCTGAAAAACGATTTTATTTCTCTAAACTTACTTTTCACGTTTTCTTTTTCGCCTCACCTGAAATGTAAAGCAATCAAACTTAGCCTCGTTTTGCTCTCGTCTCGTTCTTTCACCGATTCGTCAGAACAAACGGGATTTACTGCGTTAAGCGACGCATTAATAACTTAAAACGTACGGTAAGCAAAGAGTGACTTAACTGATTGCGTTGAGTTGTTTGTCTTTTCTTAAGCACAGGTTGCAAGAATTATACTGTGTGAAATGTGAGATAAAAACTGCTGATGAATCTAATAAATTAAGAGAATATTACCTGGAGAGTTCATGGTTCTGATCCGGTATATCCGCGTTTTTCTGCTCTGCAGCTTCAGACTAAACGTCTCGGTTGAAATCCCTCCCATTAAGACCTGATCACGTGACTTACAGTAAACTCTGCAGCTTCTGCATAACAGTTTTTACTTTCGGTTTTGGTTTTGCAGACTCAGTGTCTCTAAAAACCGATTACTGGCGTAATCTGTGACAACTGCTCCTATTCATTTTCAAAATGATATTCATAAAGATGTTTTGATTATTCATTTAGGATGTTTCTTTTCAAAATATTTATTTAAATTCATTTCAGAATAAATCTGTCAAACTTTTATTTTAATACATATTTTGGCATAAAGTATTATAAGATTGCTCTATCTACTAATCCTTCTTTTTTGTGAGTCGTCTGCTGGTGATATTTAAGAAAATAGGAGAAAAGTCCTTCAGTAATCGATTCATCACCAGAACTATGGAAAATACGAGAAATATAGGTTTAAATATATCAGTTTCCATGTAAGTCAGTATGTAACGTGTAAGTGAAATTTTTTGCATGGGTCTAAGTAAAAAGTTTGGTCCTAAGCACCAAACCCTGTGAAACCTCATGAGTAACTCTGGTTAGTGAAGAAGATACTTCACTAATATTATAAACACTAATACAAAGTGTAAAATGTAAGACAAAGATTATTTAAACCAGCGTAGTGATGTTTAATTTATCCCTACAATCAGTGAAATGAATGAATAAAATAAAGAAAAAAGAGAGGAAGATAGAAAGGGAAAAGGAAATAAAAAAGAAAGAAGATTAGAAGTGAAGAAGGAAATAAATAAAAAGGAAAGGTTGCAGTCGGTAGGAGGAGTTTCCAGATGTCACGTGATAAATCTCAGAGGGAAGCGTTACTTATGTGGAGGGAAAGATGATTTTGGTTTCATTTTGCACCATATAACTGACAGTGGAATATTTCTAGAACCAAAACCAGCTAATTTATTTATTGTTCACTTTCACTGTCTTTAGCCTTTATCTTTTCTGCTGAGTGAAACATTTTGCAGAGCTACGCTGACCAAATCATCTTGGTAAGTACAAACCTAATATCTGTGATTGAAGCAAATGTTTAGTTAAATGAAAGGCTGAACATAATTGCTTTAATGTTTGTCTTTGCAGAGGAACAATAATGGCTGCTTCTTCATGTAAGTAATTAAATTAGATTTCTGACAGGTTTTGAATTGTTTATAAAGAATTATAATTAATGTTTTCATGCAGTGCTGAACATTCCATGGAGGGAACTACGATGGGGGTGAGTTTACAGTGAGACTGATGAATATTAATCTGTTTACTGCTGGCTGGTTTATCTGTCATTCTGCTAAAATCTAAAACAAAGATATTACAGCAAACAGAAAGTACTGGGAGAGGTAAATAACTGCTCATCAGTCAGAGGAGAGGTTATTGCTCAGTGTGGTATTTGTGATTGGAGGTTTTACCACAGGTGCAATAAATAAACACAAAATGAAGGAAGACACTGGATCAGATCAAGAAGCTAAATTCTGGAACAAAAACATGTTCTATGTAATAAATGTTCATCTTTGAGTGACAATTCAAGCAAGCAAATATAGACAATAATTTGATGGTAGTTAAGCAGTAAGTAATAAAAGTGATGTATAACTGTACATATCTTGATCAGTTTTAGATGTCATAAAAGTGATCAGAGGTTATCAGAGAGTAGAGAACAGCCTGTCAGCAAGATTAGCATCAAAGTTCAGGCTGAAGATTTAATTCTTATTAACACTGTTATAAACAGAACACAATTTTAAAAGCATATAAAAATAAAATCCTTTTTTAATTAAAAAACATAAAGAAGTGTAAACCATGACCAGGTGCATTTCTGAATAAAACTGCTCACTGCAAACATAATCTCTCTGTACAATGACACCAATGACTAAATGCAGTTTTCTGAATCAACCATTATATCCATATATCCACTTTATGTTCTCAGAGAGAAGCAGAAGGAACTTCAGTATGTGAAGGACTACAAACCTGCAGTTGAAGGCATCAAGCATCTTCGGGTCCTCATGTTTGGACATGTTGGAGCTGGAAAATCCAGTTTCATCAACTCTGTCAGTAACGTCCTCCGAGGCCGAATGTCCATTCCGGCTTTGACCAGTGCGACCACCTCCGACAGAAGCTTCACCATAAAAGTAATGAACTAAGATGTTTCTCTCCACAGCAGAAGTAATATAACGTCAATTATTTAGCCAAAAAGTCTTGTAGATTGATTTAATTTATTGATAAATAGCACTTTAGTCTTGTGAGAAATTGAATTTAGGGATTCATCAGCTGGATGATCTTTTAGATTTCTGAGATCAAACAGTTAGCTCTGATGCTGATTTGTTCTTTACTGTTTCCTGTTTCCAGCACGAATTGTGTTACATGTTTTATTTATCTGTGTTTCAGTATGAAACTCATAAAATCCGTGTAGGACGAGGAACTTCAAAGACATTTTTTCCTCTGGTTTTCAACGACGTTATGGGTCTTGAAGACGGGAACAACAGTGGGATTCATGCCAGCGACATCACACTGGCGATGAAAGGACATGTGAAGGAAGGTCACAAGGTGAGAGGACAAGTTTCCACTGCTGGGACCAGTCAGGGTACTGGTCAGAACAACTGGAGCAGCAGGGTTTTATTTCAAGTTGTTAACAGTAACAAACATTTCAACAAACTAAAGATAATCAGACCAATTTTTCTTAATCCTGGGTCTCCATGAAGGCACTTTCAGAAGACAAACACGAAACCTGGTCAACGTTTATGGTAAAATGATAAGAAATGGACACTGTCGCTCCTGCACCACAGTTACATGATCTGCACACAAATTCTCTTTACCTGATTCCATGATAACGTATATAAAACTAGCAGGTACCCAGAACACAGAGCATTCTGGGTTAATACAGTCAAAACCAATGCAAGTCTAGCGATAGCAGGAGAAATGGTTCATAGAGAAGAGAAATCCTACAGCCGTTAAAATCTGGCACTACTCCATTTTTGTTTACATGTTGTAAAGAAAGAAGGTGTGCTCTGTGTCTTCAGAGGTTTTTGTGTCGTTTCCTTGAGGGGCTCTTGGTGCAGCGCCAAGGTGAGGGGTGAGCAGGTTTCTCAAAGAGTCTGGTTTATATGACACAGTACAGTTTGAAAGCAAAATGCACCAGCTGAAAATGTAGCAAACAAACCAATCTTGGTTTCCAATCAACTGAGTCTACCAGATTATAAGGTGTTAAAACACCTTTAAGCTGCTTTTTGAAATTAGGTTTTAAAAATGAGCAAAAATATCCTAGAATTAGATGCTAATAACTATTTGGACCTCTACAGCTCTTTGCCCATTTGGGATCTTAAGTTTTACCAGCAGGGATTTCTCTAGTTTCACAGGAGGCATGGATAACTTGTAACATGCCATGTTTGGAAGATAATACACTAATTGGTAAGGATGAAGTTAGCATAGCTTGAGAGGCCAAAGCTGCTAAAGAGTGAGGACACAGAGAACCCAGTGTGTTTGTTTTGACAAACATGGCTGAAGAAAGGAGTCCTGGTGTATTTTTATCATGTTCTCCTGCTGCTTGAGCATTAGGATATGTAGCAGGTGTAACAGGTGCTGCTCCCCTCTCAGATGCTGTGAGATTTACAAATATCTGAAGGATATCAGTTGATCAAAACAAATTTTATGATTTTGCTTTGATTTTAAAAGTTCAGGTCTCACCTTACTGTTTCTCTTCTTCTTTGCAGTTTAACCCAATAGGCCCACTGACTAAAGAAGATTTTGGCTACAACCCAAACCCCTCACTTGATGACAAGGTTCATGTCCTGGTCTGTGTGATGTCAGCCAACGCGCCACAGATTAATGCGTCGGTTCTGCAGAAGATGAGGAAGGTCAGAGAAACAGCCAGTGAACTGGGTGAGTGTTTAGAGAATCATATTATTTAGACAAAAGACAAGAGGAAAACCCAAAGTGAGATCCATCAAAGTCAATGGGAATTGATCAGGATGTGTCACTTCAGCTCATTTCTGCTTTGAAATAGTCAGATAAATTAACCTTCAATAATATTCTATAAATGCAGAAAGACTTAGAAATATTTTAAAAGGCCTATTTTGGTTTTGATTATTCTTACTTACTAGTTTGGCATGTTGACCCTTAGCTGTCTCCATTGATATCTCCATGGAAACGTTCCCATGACTCCCTCAGCATCTGTTTCTGTCTGTGCAGGAATCCCTCAGATGGCCATGATGACCCACATCGATGCTGCCTGTGGGGAAATAGAGAAAGACCTGAAGAATGTGTACAAAAGCAAACACTTGCAAAAAAAGGTGAGATTTAGATCATCTGTTTGGAGATATAACACAACTAAAGACTGTAGCAGTAACTGTGTGTTTTTACATTCAGATGAAAGACTTCCATTCAGCAGTGGGGATCCCCATGAACTGCATCTTCCCTGTGAAGAACTACAGCGACGAAATCGACCTGAAAGACGATGTTGACATCCTGATCTTGAGTGCCCTGAGGAAAATGGTCGACTTTGGAGACGATTTCATTGAGAAAATTTCAAACGGATGTTAACAGTTTACATTTTGTGAAATTTTTTAAGAGGCATTAAAGCGGGGCATTAAAGTTTAAAAAAGAAGAGAACAAGAAAATTGTATGCTGAAACTATTGAATAATTAATAATCAGAATAATGTGTTTACCTGGATGTGGTGATGTACTCCTTGATCATATTATGGCAAACTTTAGTCTGGAATATAAATATTTTTTTGAAGTACTTGTTTTACAGATTCTAATTACATTGGGGACACTGTATAGAACTGTTTGGTTTTACACAACATTTTATGGTCTACAGTCAAATACTTGTGATAGTCCGAGGATTGTTTGGCAGAAATACCTGGTTGTGATTTAATTACAGAGGAGCGGCTGAAACCCTTATCAAATACAAGAAGACATGCCAAAGGAAAGCTTCCCCAATATAAGTTAATTCATAGCTTTTATTGTACTGCTTAACATGTTTTTCTTTTGATGTTAATCATTCTTATTTACTTTAACCCTTCATACAGGTACTTCAATAGACCATAAACCAGGGTCTATGGTCTATTGAAGCTTTTGCTTTCTTCAGTGTCTGTATTAAGATGAAAAATAATACAAACAAATGTAGTTAATAATAAAAAGGTACAATAAATGGATGTTTGCATGTAATGTGGGAGAATATTATGTCAGTTAAAAAAATGACTTAATCTACTTCTGAGATAAATGCTCTAAGGAATAAAGGTATTAGAACAAAATGTATCAAATCTATTTCATGTGGTTTGAGTTTCTCATTTTGCTGTTTACTCTGTCCTTGTGGAGCTAAATAAAAAAAAATAGAGAAAAAAACAGATTTGAGTCACCATCATTTCTACAGATTTGTATTTGGCAGAGAATAAAAAAGTAAATTAAAGCAGCTTTGATGGCTTAGATTTTAAAAATAACTATTAAAAAAATAAATTTAAATTGGAGGGGAAAAAAACATTGCTTTTGGTTTCAATATGTTGTAAAATATTGACATTTTAAGTTTAATATATTTAACTAGTAAAACCCCTGAGATTTAAAGTCTCACTCAAACACTCACAAATATATCATTATCTGATTTCTAATCCTATTCTACATGTTTTGCACCAATTCTGAAAACAAACCAGGTTTTAGCTTTGAGCTCACCTACATTTAACACAAACTGATGAACAGATCACTGCTGCCTTGAACCAGATCATGCATCACATCATGCATCATGCATGATGCATGATGTGATGCATCTGCATGTATCACATCATGCATCTGCATGCATAATGTCACCAAGTAACATTGTAATGCTGTATAATGCTAATTATTAATTTACCCAGATTTTTTAAACAGTTTTTTGCTTCTCAGAAGATTTATATTTACATTTCAGCCCAACACACAGCGGCTCTGTCATATGCAGAGCCAAGTAGCTGCTGTTGCTGCATAGAAGCTGCATAGTTTCCTGTAAGTCACATGACCAGGACTGGGTGGAGCTTCTTATATAAAGACTAAAGTCTGCAGGAAGGGAAACGGCTCAACTCCAGATCAGAGGAACTGAGAGACTTTAAGGTAAATCTCTTTTTCTAATTCTAATTTACTTGGTTTTTGCTGTTTCATCTTGTAAACCTTGCTGTAGTTTCTTCGCCAGTGTTACTGGAGCATGTTGGCTTTCTGCTGTTTAGCTCAGAACAGTTTTTTAGTTTGAATCGGTTTCGCTTTTAAGACAGAATTTAAAAAAATGAAAGTTTTCACTCCGCCTGCAGTTGGAACTACAGCACCATCGGTCATTTTACTTGTTCCTCGCATATTGATATTATTAGGGTTATAGTAGTTTCTCCTTTTGCAGGATCTTCTGTTTCTATAGTTGATTATTAAATGTCAGCTGATGATAAAAATACTGATGCTTTACAAAGTAAGATGTGGCCTCAGATACACCTGAGGTCACACCTGCCATATAAAGTAATTTTATCCACACGAACGACCATCATGTGTCTCCATAGGTATCTTCACCTCTATTGAAGCCAACGAGCAGAAGATAGAAAATATGTCAGGCCGTCAGAAACCAGATTCCCGCCAGGTAAGTTATTTTTCTTGCATTCCTGTGATCAGAGTGGCATGAAGATCAAATTGTTTTGTAGTTTTCAATTCAGTGGTAAATTATGATTCTAGTTTCGTAGTTAGGTCTGCTGGACATTCAGCTTATTAGTGGGAAGCTTTTTGTGAGTCAAACTTAAACTGTTTGGTATGTTCTTCATTTTATGTTAAAAAATTACTCTAGCAATAAAAGCAACAAGAAAATTTGACAAGAACCTTTGTGATCTTGAACAATTAATCTCTGAAAATCTGATATCTGAAAATAATGTTGAGTATTTTTAAGATAATAAAATGTAATTCATAAATGACATTCAAGGCTTAAACATGACTGAGTTTTTAGAGATTTTTGTTAGTCTAAGAGTCTAAGGTGACAGGCCACAATGATCTTAACCCCATATGGGTGACGTGTGACTAACTATCACAATTTTCCTTAATGCCTTTCAGAATTTCTCAAATTTGCACAAGAACATATTAACGACCAGTCATTTCATCCAGGTCAACAGTAGAATCCAGAACAATGTCTAACACAATGTCTAACACAGTTGTTGTTTGACTGAGTCAAGAGAGATCTGCATTAATAAAATTATTATTATTAAAATTATTATTAATAAAATAAATTTTGTGTCAGTCAGATAATTTGTTTGATATTAAAAGTTGTTTGATCTGAGACATTTGGATCTGGCAGAAAGTGAATTTGGAAGTGGAGAAATTAATTTTTAAGCTTTGTATGTTCTTGATACATTATCACCTCAGACTCCTGAAAGTTATCATTTTCAGTCTTCATATAGTTTTTGTTAACACAAACTGTCTCTTTTTTTCAGGCTCTGAAAGGTTCAGTGATGTGTCACCATTGCCACCACGAGTTTTTTTCTATTGTCAGTTTTGATGTGGATGACAACTTGGATTTCCATGTGGGATTATTTAAAAACAAAAACGACCAGTCACCCTTTGCCAGTCAGACATGTATCTATACAGAACAGGTGGGGTTATTTCCAGTGTTTTGATAGATCTATTTCATTTCTGAATGTATATTAGTAAGTCTTTTTATCTGTTTGTAACAGGATTGTACTTGTCTAGAACAATGTCTGTGCAAGATTGTTTCAATAATGGTCACGCACTGAAACACTAAATGGTCCCCTTTTAAGTTATTATTATTTGTAGTAGTATAGGAGGAAATGTGTTCAATGTCTTTTATATTTTAACTGAATTTTTCTGGTTTTGGCAGGATGACCTGGATCAAAGGTGCAGAGTGAAGTGTCCAAATTGTAAAATGAAGTTTGAGCTGTCTATTAGTTTTAAAATGACTATTACAGACAGTCAATTAAAAATTCATCTCTCCATTACAACCTATCAAGTGAGTGAAGAAAACTATTTCAGTCAGAATTATTTAAAGGTAAAAGGTTGATCTGTATTTCTGAAGCTGTTCTTTAAATGGACACAAGATTTTTAGTTTCTGACTCAGAGAAAATCTGCGATGATGTCTTGTCTGAGGTTTTTTTTATTTTTTTTACATATAATCAAGACCTCTAGAGCAGATCCATGTCAGAACCACAGCTTTTTTGTTTTTAACAAACAAAAGAAACCTTTTAAAATATTAAAAGTATTTATACCCACTAAACATTTTATTCCATCATAACTAAAAAATTTAATATTTAGGGGGAAACCTTCCAAACATTTCACCAAAATATAGTAGCAGATAAATTTAAAGTGATATGAAAGGATGCATTGTTTTAAGTAAAAATTTCTAGAGTGATCTATTCAATTCTAGACTTGGAACTGGACTCGAGGTTCACATGAATAACCAGCTTGTACGCACAAACAGACCTACAATACAATTAAATCATGTCATTATACAATACAATAATATCAAAATAACAACCTAGTCAAAGTTTATACCAACTTTCAAAAATTCATCTAACGCAAGCTTTAAAAATGATAAAGAAATAGGTGCAAAAACTAAACTGTTGAAGAACAAAGCTGGAAGACAAACCTTGAAACATTTCAGCTGTTATTGTATTGCAAGGTTGTTCCACTAAGTGTTAAAGGGGTAGTATTAGGTAAAAATGTACTTTTATTGAGCCTTATCATGTTAAAATGTAATTCTCTCATCAAAACCACACCAGGAGAGTGTTGCTTTGATTCTTTTGTGTATGTTAGATAAATTCTTTAATCTCCCATAGCAACCATTTAGTTGTGCAAAATACATTGTGGGATCTTGCTGCACCTTTGTGACACAGCTCCTCTTTGGAGCTTAAAGCTTCTGAGCTACTACTCCTGCACTCAGTTCCTTCAGACTAGCCAGCAGAAAGCAGCAAATACCTGGTGGAACTGCATTTATGATGAGCTCATTATATGAGCTACTTCTCAATTAACAACATTGTTAATAAGGAAACAATGTTGTGATGACTTCCTAAAGGTTGAGTTTCAGAAAGAGCAGGAGTTTTTAGGGAAACACTATGAAGGCCCCAATTTCATCAAGTTACATCATGAAGTCAAAAGTTTTTAACCTATAGTTGACATATACATCATTTTTATAGCAACTGCTATAAAAAATATTGTGTTTCATAGATAATATTCACGTATTTATATAATTGACAACAGTACACCCCACATATTTACCAAGTCTTTTTCTACCATCATGTGAAGTGAAAACAGGGATTCCAAATAAAACATTTCTCCTAGAACAGTTAAAAACTTATTGTATACTATCTGTGTGTAAACAGAGGGACTGACTGCATTCACCTGGAATCAGAGACTGAACACACCAGGCGCAATGAACCCTTGTTAGTCCATAACTTTTCTGATTTATTCTTCATGTTGAAGCTCAGTTTTGAATTAGAAAGATTCAAGTTACAGCAACTTTGAAGTTTCAAGTTTGAAAAGTACCTACAAGCCTTCTGATGGACACCTTCCAATAAATGATTGCATTTTATGTTATAAATCTGTGTTCATTTTGTGTGCAGGCTGAAAAGGACAACAAACCAAAAGGTTTGTAAAGTTAATTACTTTTCAATGATTTTAAATATTGATGTAATGGTACACAGAAATAACGAGTCAGTACATATTGCTGCATAATGTGCATATTAGACATTTTTAATAATCCACTTTATATATAGAAAATCTCAAAGTACTAAACAAGATTAAAAATTATCATAAAAGCAATTCTAGAAAAATGTATATGAAAAATGTGAACCATAGAATAGCAAGTTGACAAACTTTTAAAGTGTGGTTGGTCTGTTGCTTTTCAAATGACAAGAAATTAAATTCTGTATGCAATAAGAGCAAATATTCTGGTTTTGTTTTTGTATTTCAGAACCACTGTTCTATCCTGAAACAAAATCAACCAGATGTTATTGCTCCTTCCCCCCCCCCTTTGTTACTGTAAAGTAAACTGCAGGGGAGAACTGTTGCTAACTTTGTCTCTATACATTTCACATACATTTTCAGCATTTGGACCTGGTTAAAAAGTCTGTAATCTAGAAATAAATGCCTGTGTCAAAGACTGGTGGAAAAAGTATGACGTGTACCATTACACCTAAGTTTAAAATCAAAATGATCTGTTTCTGTTTTACAAACACCAAGGCCACACACAGATGTAGTATTTATTTGAGTCCTGGTCCAATAGACCAAAAAAAGGAAGAGTTTTCATTAGAGCCTGTATGTGAGAATTTAAACGCACCATCATTTTTGTCAGCATCTATGCTAATGGGTAATTAAAGTTACAAAGTTGTACTATACATATAAAATATAAAGTATATTTATACTTTACTCAATCTCAATCTCTACTTTACTCAGTCATGGGACATTTCTTTTCACAAAAATTTGCAGTGCCTTCCACCCTTAAAAACACAGCCAGCAAGCATCCCTAAAAATGGGATGCCTGCCATTTTTAGGGATCTAAGAAAAACCTGGATGTTTTTGTCAGAGCCATCTTCTGATTTTACAATCATTCTTACAAAACATGGAGAATAAGGTAAAATTCTTTAGTGCTTTTCTAGGCATATCAACATCAAAACATAGATTTATGCACAGAGACACCAGATCACTAAATAACTTCAAGTCACTGTTTTGCCCAAAGACTCTTTAAATATGGTGGGAGAACGTAGAAACTTTGAACTGTCAAACAACAACTTTTTCCCACAGTTCTAATTGGTGAATGTTTGTCTTTTCAGACACACAGAACAACATCCCTTCACTAAAAGGAGTGAAGGTTTTCTACAAGTGCTCTGGTGAGACATTTCGTGGTGAATATCAAGTAAAGGAACAATTGATGATGGACAGGCAGCGGACACTTCATGTCCAGGAGACAAACCTGAAAGATTCTGACATCATCATTTTCTTATGTCCAATCACATCCCGTGTTGGATCAGACGTGGAGTCATGCATGAGAGACGAAACAGGTAATAGAAACTTTGCCTATCAACACAGGAATTACAACTAAAAGTTTGAGTTTGTTTGACATTTGTGAACTTTGTTTTCCAGCTTTTATGGAGGAATGTTTGTCTGACTGAGATAATAGACTCATTGGTTAACTTTTTAACTGTAAAAGTAAGACATTCTAAATAACACAGCAACACTTGGAAACTTAAAATAGATTTTTCCTTCTTATTGAAGAACTAGATGTTGAGGGTCACTGTTTGTCTCAAGCCGAGAAGTTTAGGTAATTTGGTGTTTTGTTTTATGAGTGATTGTAAGATTAAATAAGTCAAAGACAAACATATGGGGCAATTTTTCTGTAGCAATGTGGTAGTCTGTTGTAGTGAAGTAAAGGTTTAGCCAAAAACTTGCCTTAATTGAGTGGAAGGGTGCCACCATGGAGAATTATTTTAAAAATTCAGGACAGTATATCAAAAGTCAGAAAAATTAGACATTTCTATAATTACAACCACGTTCTTGGTGAGATCATTTTACTGCTTTTTATTCTATTACCTTAAGTAAACTGGAGAAAAAGTTATTCTTTAAATGTGATCTAATCACATCTGTCTTCTGTTTCAGTGTTATCGTCAAATAAACCAATCATCTTGGTTCTGATGCATCACACCAGAGACTTAGACTATTCAACAGCTGGAACAATCTGGTCTGACGTCTATACAAATGTTGTTCTTGATGTTCATCTTCTGTTCCATGAGACTAAACCAGGATTACTGAAATGTAGACAAAATAAAGATGCTTTTGATATGATTAAAGAAGAGCTAAATAAACGTTCAAAACCAGTCAGTAGAATGTTAACACATTTTCAGACTCGTTAAGAACAATACGAAAAAGGAAATATCCAGTTAGCAGCAGTTATCTGGGGAGAAATGCTGAGTAAATGTCTGAAGGAGAATGAATAGACTGTTCAAGATGATTGAAATTAAACAATAGCTCTAACCAATTGTTACTACCCAGATATGTCTAACATACCGTTTCTGAACACACAACATGTTGAATCATTAAACAAATGGACTACAGCAGCAGAAGAGGAAAATCCTATCCGCCCAGAAGAGGAAGCACCAAGGGCAGTGATTACTGACCATGAATCGATGGACTGACCATGTCCATCCCTTTGTGATCACAGATCACCCAAACTCTGACAGATGCTTCCAAAAGTGTAATGGCACTACACTACAAATTTAAAATAATTTATTTAAAGCATGAATTTGTAATTTTTATGTATTTCTAATAATGTGCAAAACAGGCTTAAGTAAACCAAAAATGAATGTGCCCATTTATTTTCCCAAATAGTCGATTCATCATCAGAATTATTGATGGACTAATTGACTACTAAAATAGTCACCTTATGTGATTGGTTTCCAGCCAATAAATCTGCATCATTTGCTGCTATATCAGTATGGACCAAAATCCTTCCTTGTCCAAACTCTCTTATTCATTATCTGGATCATGTAGGCAAAATTAGATAAAGGACTGTCTATTTCCTGTTCAGCTCAGCTTCACAGGGCAACACAGAGACGCTAAACACAAACATCCATGCATGAACTCATTGCTTCGACTGATCCAGTTTGTTGCTGCTTAACCCATGTGTACTTTGTAAATTTAATAACATGTTTTCATAAAAAGAATATCACTATTACCTTTTATGCCTCTGTCTATTACTGAGTTAGAACACAAACTATTTTCTTGTTTTTTCAAGGCAGCTGGTGAACTTTTGTTTTCTTTACCACCTTCAAATGTTTAACTGCAGTTTGCCAGATTGTTCTGTTATTGCTGTAAAAGCTGGTTAATTCAATATGTATGTTTTACCTGTCAGTGTTCTTTTTTTCTTCCTCTCTAAATGTATTTTCTGTTATTACGCAACACTAAAGAGAACCTGTCACACACAGGCCTCTCTTTTTATTTAACCTATAAATTGTTTTCTACTTCTTGGATATTTTTTTGCAATAAAGCTTCAGTGGAGTAAATTAACAAAGAACCTGCAGTAAATTAGCAGTGAATCTGGAACAGTACAGTTGTTTGTGATCCTAAACAAATAAAATAAGAAACGGAAAATGACGGGTGGCGACAGTTGTTAATAAAATTATTCTTCATTCATAGAGACATGTAGAACACATAATATACTCTTAGTTTAGAGTTCAAAGTGATATCATATTTGCAGAATATAGAGGTTAATGTCCTCCAGACAGAAGTCTTTGGTTCCAATTACTGCAAGTCTTCTCCATTCTGCACTTTACTTCTTCCTTTCAAGCTATTAACGAATAAATGTCACAGATGCCACAAGATCCTTAAAAAAATAATCCTACTTTAAACTGTTAAAGTAGAATGTCATGTTACCAAATAAAAACATTTAGTTAAGCAGCAAATTCATGTCTTTATTTTCCATAAACAGATAGAGAGAATTCAAACTATTAATAGGAACTTGCAGACAAATATATACACAAAATATTCCTGAAAAGTAAAACTAAATATTTTAGAAAATGAAACAACGTATACAGGCACCCAGTCATCTTTTTGCGGTGTTGGCCTTTCTTTAAAGGGAAACTGCAGTCATCCAGCTCTCACTGTAAATATCAACCTTCTTTATGAGACGAGAATCTGATAAACCACTTTTTATAATCATTTACTTTCACTTTCTGATCAGCCAGGAAATTCTGTTCTTCCCTCTAATCCAGTTGAAAAGTATCATCACACTGGGCGATTGAGACTTAAAATAATATTTATTCGACCAGGATGTTTGTCTCTAGGGAAAGTGAGAGGTTGAAAAGCTTAAATGTTTTACATTTATTTGTTTTAATTTCAGACCTTATGAAATTAAAACGTATGTGCAATAATTCTTTTTATTAGGGATATTTTTTTTCTTTTTTTAAAGAAAAAAAAGTATATTTTTATTTTTAGTTATTCATATAGGGAAATGTATATAGTACAATATGTGCAAGACGATTTGAAGTGCTTTACAGACAAATCAAGAAGCAGTGATAAACAGTCAGAAATGAGACGACAAAACAAATGAAACACAAGGGAGAAAATGATTGAGTAAATTAGAAAAGAAAATAGAAAATATCACGTTGATTTTTGACAAAATGTAATGTTTGCAATATGCAATAGTTCTTATTAAATCAGAGTGAACCCCACCACTATAAAAGACTGAAAGTGAAAGTAAATTGAAAGTAGCTGCTGCTGCTTCTCAGCAGCTGCAGAGTTTACTGTAAGTCACATGGTGATGGGCTGAGGGGGAGGTTTGTATATAAAGACTGAGACGCTGCAAAACACCAAAACATGGATCCAGAACAACAGAACACCGTCAGCTCTCCAGGTATTCTTCTCTTGCTTATATTTTCTAGCTTCCTGTATAATTTCTGTATTCGTGTTTTTAAAATACTTGTGAGAACCATAAACAGGATATGATAAACTTGAGTTACTTCCGGTCTTTGTTCTATTTCCTTTCTGATTTTCATTTGCATTCCCTGCCACAGGGACAAACCTGTTTGTCATGACTAAACATTGAATATATTTATGTTAAACAGGAACATTTCTTTTACTGGAGCAGTGACCCATGACAAAATATATGAAATATGGATTTTATACATCTATAATGACCCTTGTCTTTTCAGGTGTTATTTATGGTTACCTAAGGTTGCAAGTTTAACATTTCTGCAGCAGATTATAGAGACAAGAGTTCTGTTACTTTATGCTAAAATATCACAAAGCTTAAACATGTAGGGATCTGTGTTTTCTGTGTATTTATTTTGAAGTTTTTCTGTGTTTACTTATGTTCCCCTGTGAGTCTCTGTGTCCTGATTGTTCCCAGATGTGTTGCTTTCCTGTGATTGCCCTCCTCGTGTATTTAAGTCCATCTTTGTCTCTTGTTGGGTCTTTGTCATGTGTCGCAAATCAGATTGCAGTCATTGAGTTTATGTTCAGTTGTCTCAGTTGAACTTTATAGTCCTGAGTGTCTTAGTCTTCACAGTAGAACTGGCTTTAGTCCTGTGTTGGTTCTTGTCAGTCTTCAGGCAGCGTTACCAGTGTTAGCGTTAGTCTCAGCTCACTATAATACCTGCTTTTTGGACTGTTCAGCAACTCGCATAGCTCTATTCTATCCATAATCTAAAAATATAGATTACAGCTCTGCTACAAACCTACCAACAAATAGTTGTCCACTTAAACTAAAAGGCTGGGTAAGAAGGGAATCAGAGAAACAACCAAAAAACCTAGGGTAACTCTGAAGGAGCTGCAGAGAGCCATTGCTCAGGTGGAAGAATCTGTGAGCCAGGAAATGTATTACATCTACACCCCACAAATCTGATCAAGTATGTTGAAATATACAGCTGCACATTAAACACCTGCATTGAACCATAAGTTAATTTTCTCTCGAACATATTATGTTGTATAAAATATGTTGTAGCTTTGAAAAATAATAGTAAAAATTATTGTTCATGTGTTACTATAATATAGAAAGATAAAGGGTAATTTGAAAAGTAAGATTGGATAAAAGACAAGTTGATTTTTTTTTCACAGGGGAAGTATTTTATTAACTTGAATACCAGTAGTTTCAAGTCATTGACTCCAGCAAAACTTTGAGCCTTTGATTAATATTAAACATTTAAGATTATTTGAAGCAAACTTAGTTTTATTTAACTAATTTGAAATAGCAGCATATTAAAAAGAGCTTTACTTCTTTATAATGATTATAAAACAATGGTACAATGCATTTATTGTTCGAATTTCAGACACATTCTCATTCTGTAGACATCAAAATACAAGTACAATTAATCTTAACTAGTTATATGAATTGCATTGAGTCATTTATATGCGAATAAACATTTGGCTATTTTTGGTAATAGAGTGAAGTCTTGCACAACAATATTTCAGTTGCTCCATTACAGTCTTTTGTGCATTGTCTTGTATAGCTTTCAAATTTCTTAGTACTGAGGTCTTATGGAATATTACATTCTTCATCTTTCATTGTTTGATCATATCAGGCTTTTCCAGACACAACCTGTTTCTATTTGAAATGTTCTAACAGCTTTGTTGCCCTGTCTACTGGGTTACAATGAACAATGTCACTGGAAAATTTCTAGACCCTCCAGGAAACCCTGAACCCTGTGACGCTGAGAATCAGGAGCCATGCCTAAAGGACAGCAGTACCACAATTGAAAAAATAGAAAAAGCAGGGACGCCAGCTAACATGAAACATGCTTGCCCTGTTGAAGACGTGGATGGATTTGAATGTGAGTATGTGGATTTCTTCTTGCTCCCCTTCCAGTCTTGTAGTTAGAACTGATTCTCTTTTCAATCTTCAGTTCAAAATTATTATCTCCCCTATGAAAATGTTTTTAAAAATACCCCAAGGTGCTGTTACACAGATGTTTCAATACAGCTTTTCCAAACATCTCAGTTTAATTTTGGATGTTTACACTAATTTGCTTTGCACACAGAAACCAAATTATTTCACAATAGCTCCTGGCATGGAGGTTTGGCTTACTTGCAGCAAGGATAACAGGGCTACAGAGAAATCTGGCATTGAGTTATAACTTATAACTTCCTCAAGCAAATGTCTCAGGCTTCTGTGAATATACTTTAAATGTGGAATAATCTATAAACTAAATAAACGCATTCTTTGTCCTCTGCCTCTGTGGTTGAGCCAGTGATTAATGAAGAGCCTTGGGCAGGACATGAAAATACAAAAGACTCACAACATCCTGGACAATCAGCACTGATACCGTCACCAGTAAGATACACTCATGTTCTTCTTTCCTCGTTGATCACGTCCAAGTATCATAGGGTATTTCAGTAAGAAGTTTTAGGAACTGGGTTTTGTTCTCAAATCAGCTGATATAAAAATCAATTATTTCTAATTATCTCAACCTTGATTTAAGTACACCTAATTGTGCTGTGTCATTAATGGTGAAGCTCAGATGTGACGATATCACAGTGAAATCTGACGGTAATTTCTTGTAATTTAAACCCAAAACTGGATACTTTTTAACAAAAGTTGTATTACTTCACACAATTTTAATACTCCTACTATAACAAGTCTCTTTTTTTCTGTATGGAATTTGTTTTTATATTTGTCATGATTGATTTAAAACATATATACAGGCTGACACTGTATATGTCAGATGTCTGCAAGGACGATAGATTAATTATTTTCAGAGTGATCAGTCTATAGAACATGGTGCTGAATAGACTGAATAGACATGGTGCTGAACACTGTGGTACAGAAGGGAGCCTGTAAAAAGTATTCACCCCCTGGTAGGTTTTATGCTTTAGTGGACATTTACAAATCAATCGTGGTCACAAAAATTATGCTATGTGACAAAATCCATAAAAGTTTTTTTATTTCAAAGTGAAAATTGACTTCTATAAATAAACTGTTAAATTACCTCACTTTCTGACAATGGCGTCCAGAGACCCCAGAGGGTTATTAATTGTCTGAAATGGAGCCAGCAAGAGGAAAATCTTTGACGTCTGGCAATACTTTGAGATGATCCTCACAATAAAATTCTTCTGAGATAATAATTAACCCTCCACCTCCCAATTTCTCACCTTCTGCAAAGTTCCATTATTTGTAGTCTAATTAGCAAAGATATATCAGTCTTTCACAGCAAAAACAGATTTAATTGTGTTGCAGAACTAAAATTTAAAATCTAGCCAAATATAAAGGATCTAAGCCAATAAGAAATCCAAGAAAAAGTGAAACCCCAACAGGCTCTGCACTCCCAAGACACTAAACATCAAATGTCTTTATTGTCAAATCCATCTATGATATAAAAGAAAACCCAACACAACCACTGATGTTCAACAATTACCAGAATTAGATTGACTACAAATCATTTTAATGATTAAAACATATGACAATTAAATATGATCTCATTGATTCTCCTGTTACTAAACATGAGTTTGATGAAAACTTTGTGACAATATTGCATTTAGTAATTTTTGGAAGTATGATCCAGAGTGACAAGGCTGTTACAGTTTCACCAGCAGATGTCACTAGTGAGCAATGAATGAAGGATTCAGTAATGAACCTTTTTGCAAAGCAAAGGGTTGGAAAGCTTCATTGCTTCATGAGGCTTCATTTACCCATCACTAGTGTAATCCAACAAATAGGCAGCACAGGGAAAACGGGCGGCAACTGACGACTGACATACTTTGACAAGGACCTGACCAGGAACAAAGAACACAGGTGGGTTTAAATACACAGGGAGGGTAATCAGGGAACGAGACACAGCTGGGAAGCAGTCAAGGGAAAAGAGACTAGAAATACTACTTGAGGGAGCTTTTATCAGTCTACAATAACATCAAAAATATTCAAACTGTCAGGATTCTAGTCATTGCTACTCAGTTTGTGTGAAACTGATGAGACTACAACAATGCTGGATGTTTAAAGTTTTAGAGTACTTGCCATTGAATGAAATCAAGCTGACAGGTTGTAAAGTTGCATTTGTTTGTGTTTATGTGCATTTTTTTTCTGTGTGCAGGTTCAGTCACACAATGAATCACAACCGGCAAGTCCTTTCTGGGGTTTGTACCTTCACTTTTACTAAAACAGTGTTTCATCTTAAGCTTACAAAAAGGCTGAATCACTGATTCAGATGGAAATTCAAAATCCTTCTCTCTGCAGATAATTGACCTCTTGAAAAGGAATATTTTCACAATCTCTACATCTAACCTGATTAGTTCTACAGACTAATCAGGTTAGATGTAGAGATTATTAAACACTGGTAATAAGTCTAGATATCGAAGTTAAGATACCAGGCCTTTTATGAAGAAAATGACTCTACGATGAATCAATTCTAGTATTGTCTACTTGTAAAAGAAATAATGACATTGAAATAAACATACGGTTCACTAAAAAGCTGCAATAGCCAGAATGCACGAATGTAAAGAACTACTTGGAACATTTTCTTGAAGTATTTGTATGCCTAAAACTTCTCACTAATTGCAGTAAATCGTATGAACCAGAAATAATGTTCCGTTTAAGATTTTCTAGACATTTGCATATTTTTTTTACCTAGAACCACAATTTAGAGGTTAAAAGATCAACAATCTCTGATTGTGGAAAGTTGTTGGTAGAAGGGTAGAAGACTATTTTCGTTCTTTCTTCCTTTCTGTTAGTTTTACCTTATGCTTGCTGTTATCCAAGGTTGCACTCATCATGGTGTCTCCAGACATGTCAAAATAAGTCCAACTCAAATACAGCTACATAACTTTTTGATTCTTTTTTTTTTAGTTTCAGAAGTTGAAAGTTTTCAACAACATCTATACGGTAAAGTAAAAGTTCTGGTTAAAGGCGCCGACATACTTCATCTGAAGCCGAACTGCACAGTCACATGGTTTTCTGTTTATACCTGCACACACCTTCCATGCAATGGTGCAGACCACCTGGGGGACAACCCTCCCGCTTGAGCACACATCACACCACTACACACACCTAAATTTCCAAGTTTTTTTCTACAAATTTCAGTGGTTTTCTGACTTAGAAAGATTAAAAAAAAAGTCAATTTATCTGCAACGGTCCCAATATGCTGCTGTATCTGGATGCCTTTGTGAAGACTCACAGCAACAATACTGAAGGAAGAAGACAGAGGACCTATAAGGCCAGATTAAAGTTGAGCTGCAATGATCTAAACTGGGGATTAATAGGCCATGACAGAAGAATGAATAGTGAAGTTGAACACATTTTGTTTCATTATCGTTTTTGGGCATGCATGCAACCAGAATAACACTAAATTTATTATCATTGACTAATTTCTAGCATCACAAAAACCTTTGGCAGCAAAATTAATAGACGTGTGCTGTTGAAAAGGAAGTGCATAACTCACATCAAAGATTAGATTTTCCTTTCAGTAGTTCAATGAGATCTTATTGCTGTTATTACTTGTTATGAAGCTCTTTCTACTTTAAAATGAGAGGCCAGAAACCATGAATCTTTCATTTTTCTTAGTGTCAGAACAATTTGAGAAACATCAGAAGTGTTTGATTAAAGTATAGAATGAAATTAATGGGTCTGAACTAAATTTGGACAGATTTGGATTTTGTATAGCTGCATATAAGTTGGACTTTTTTGTGACATTAATGGAGATTATACTTAAGTCAATTCATTATCTGCTTTTGCTTGTAAATATAGAATATTTAACAGTTATGAATCTTTTCTTTTCCTAATTTTTCTCAAATTGACAGATATATTTAAAGGTGAATGGTGGCCCAAAGTAAAGATCTTCCCATTCATCACTGGTGAGACATTTGGTGCCTATGAGGCAATAATGGAAAAAGTGAAGAATAACGAAAACTACTGGCTAAACTACTGGCTAAGCTACCTGCCAAACTTCTTGCCAATCCCCTCTCTGGCCCCTACATTTGAGGAAAAACAAAGTCCAGAGGAATCTTCGGTCGTCATTGTCTTTTGTCCAATTACCTCACGCGTTGGGTCAGATGTGGAATCAGCAATGGCAAATCCAAAAGGTAATGGAAATCCTTGTTTCTGTTGTGTTACTACAGGAATTATGGTCATCCTAAAAACTATTTAACAGATCAAATATTTAAAATATGTTACAAGCAAATATGTTCAGTACAGTTATTTCTCCTGTGTTCTTTTATTCTTCTCAAAGCCGTTTCCTGATCCATGAAAATGTTGTGGATTTTTGTCTTTTAAACAGAAACATTGTTTTATTAAGAGTTTGCATTTGAAAACAGGAAGCAGGCATTTCCCCCTCATAACTTATCAACTAAGGGAATTTTAGTAGTTCCATTACACAGACTGGTTAGTTATTAAGAATATATAAACTTTACAGTAATAATCAGAAATACAATTATGCATAAAAATAACAGTCTTGAATCAATAACCAAGATTCAATAACCAAGATCATGCACCTGCATGATGCTTCATGCAGGTGCCAAATGTGGGTCAGCAATTTAACACCAATGAAAACCAATTTTTAGAAACTCTGGTTATGCAATGATTATTGCTCAGTGTTTTAAGGTATACAGCAACAGAACTAATTATAGACTATGATTAAACTGAGTAGAGAAATGATTGACCTTATGTGTAAACCCCTTCAATAAATCTATCTCTTTCCATGTGTTTCAGTTTCATTGCTGGATAAACCAGTGATTCTGGTTCTGATGCATCACACCAGAGATCCTGACTATTCAACAGCAGGAACAAAATGGTCAGATGTGTATAAAAATGTTGAGCTGGATGTTCATGTTCTCTTCCATGAAACAATACCAGGATTACTGACTTGTCAACAGAACAATCAGGCAATCAAAGCCATCGAGAAAAAGCTGTATTACTACATTTTTTGGCCTTTTGTTTCCTCTTATCTCAACGTGAGCAGTCATACCCCATCCCAGAATGTTTACTGTAGAAAAGTCACAAATGTGTGATTCTGCCCCAAACTGTTCATTTTTTCAGTTGTTTTGAGTTGTTTTGCAGTCTCATGTCACTCTGCCTGTTAACATGAAATTATAATAATGCAAAGACATCATTTGTTTGGCGCTTGCAACAAATGTGATAATGTTTTATTTTTTTCTTGAATGTAAAAGAAACAAGTTAGTAATAGCATTAACCAGTTTTTATACCATATATAAAGCTTTGAACCGCTTGTGCAAATGTTCTTGTATCTTCAATAAGTGACATTTTAATATTGGTGAGAAATACCTAGGAAAGGCCGACTGGACCTCTGCTCAAAAGTAAAATAACAATGAAATTATCTTTTCAACAACTGTGGAATAAAAAAAAATAATTGAGAACACCACACCTTCTTTTCCATTTTAATAGGAACTAAAACATTTCAATTGCTGTTAATGTACTTTATGGTACAACCAAACACCATAAATTGTGTAAATATTAGTCCAAGAGAATTGTTGTACATCCATTCCTGTCTTGTATGGAGAGCCATATAGTGAGTAATTTCACTCTAAACTAAATAAATAGATGGGAAAATAAATAAACGAGTACTTTGCATCTTTATTCCTATTTATTCATTTAAACATTTATATTTTTTTACTCCCACATTTATTTCTTCCTGTCTTTTTTTCATTTCCTTATTCATTTATCCTTTTCTGTCTATTTTCATTTTCTATTCCCATTTATCTATTTACGTTTATACCTTTTTGATTTCCCATGAAGCTGCTAACTGAACATGTCTCAGTTAAAGATTATTCACTTGCTAAAAGAAAACCCAACACAGAACGTTGACTTATCCAGGTAAGTCAAAGAACACATACCATTAACTCAATGATTAACACTTTACAGCTACCTCATTTGGGCATCTCTCAATAATGTTGAACACTGATTTGTAGCCATGGTTTAGACCTATCATTATCTTTAAAGTAAATATTTCCCTTCATAGGGGCATTTCACCCTCAAAAAACGTAAACTCACAAAAGGATAAAAGTGATCAATAGACAAGCCAGAAACAAAATCTAAATTTAGTTGTTTACTCCATTTTAAGTTTTCTTAAATGTCATTATCTGAAATCATTTAGCTAAGCAGACTTAAAATACTCAGAGACCATATTTTATCACAGAGACGCTTTCATCTCGGTACGGACAGAAATCTGAGGTATGTACCTAATAAACTGGCCAGTTAATCTGCATATAAAGAATAATTAAAGCCACAGAGTCGGCATATAAAATCATTTGTAAGAGGAAAAGTGTTTTAATAGGATTCCACCGATCCGACCACTTGATCGATCAGATCCGTATAAAGACTCCATTTCCCAGAGTTCTCTGCGGCTCATCGCTCCAGGCTGGACCTGTGGGAGCTGACAGTGTTGTGCTCAGCATCCTGATGGAGAGACGCTGACCGGAGCTCAGAGTCTCACCGGAGAGCTTCATCCGTCTGATCCGCCCACTGTGTCCGAACCGAACCCCTGATTCCCAGCGGGTCCGGCGGGAGCCTGTCCACGTCTCTCCTACCGTCTTTGTTGCTGCGGACTGTGCGGGATGGAGGTGGCGGAGTGCGGGGTCTGCGGGGTGAAGGTGATGTGCCGCTTCAGGCCGCTGAGCGACTCGGAGCGAAGCCGAGGAGACAAATTCATCCCCAAATTCAACGGAGAGGATACGGTGGTGCTGGCGGTGAGTCCTGACCCAACCCAACCGAACCGAACCGAGCAGAACAGAACCGAACCCGTTTACCGCACAGACACGCCCTCCTGCTGTGTCTGCGCGTGCACGTATCCGCGCTGCAACAATAGAAACAGAAAAAAAAATAAGGTTTAACAGATGCTGCTGGTAGTTTAGTTTGTTTAATATGTTGTTGATTGACATGATTGAAACCAAGTCTGAACTGATCATTTGACATTTTCCCCCAACTTTGAGTTAGAAGAAACGAATTGAGCTTTATATGCTAATTCATTCATTCATTCGTTCATTTTTTTCTTTTTACTAATAATCGCAACATTCAGTTAAAGTTCTGATTAACCGGTTTGATGCTTTGACATGTCTGAACACATGAAAGACGAAAACAACATATTGGAGTGTATTCCTTCATGGACAGCTGAAAAAATACATTGTGTTATTTTTATATTAAATAAACTACTACTGTCATTTCCAATCTGCTGCTTTCAGCTGAAATAACGAAAACATCCATCACTAAATTGACCTGAGAGTTCAGGAGGGACTTCTGTTTTAATGAATGGGTGACCCAGTTCCTCAAGTTTCAGGGAAAAACACAAACAGAAGATAATGAGGCAAGATATAAAACAGACTCCACAGGAGAGCAGTTTGTGTATTATTGAGTCTCTCCACAGCAAATTTTTTTATTCAGCTTGTTTAGAAAGTTTTGCAGAAAATAAACAGTTTCTAATTTTGTCCCTCTATCCAAAGTCTGTGGTTTGGGCAGCTATGATCTGCTGTTACAACAGAAGGAAACTTTTTCTCCTCCACTAATCTGGTTTAGGCATGGACCTTCTAACAACTGCATGGAGCTAAAATAACCAACGGCGAATATTCATGAATCTCAACACGGCTTGAGTCTTTGGCACAGCCAGTTAGAGTGAATACTTGATATACAAATAAGTCAGTTTACTCCAAAAACATTGATTTCTGGCTTCATTCAGACAAAAGGGGGGATGGAGCCTCTGAAAGACCTCATGGGAAATAACCTGTTACCATGACAGCAGGTGGGAGCTGACAGAGGTCATGTGACCAGCAGCAACAGATCAAGAAAAAAAATATTTCTAAGAGATTCAGATCCACGGAGTGAAAATAACTGAACAGACGCTGAACTCACTGTGAGGCTGGCTGTGTGTGTGTGTGTGTGTGTGTGTGTGTGTGTGTGTGTGTGTGTGTGTGTGTGTGTGTGTGTGTGTGTGTGTGTGTGCACATGTATGTGTGTGTGTGTGTGTATGTGAAAGAGCATGTGAGAGAAAAAGTCTGTGTGTGTGTGTGTGTGTGTGTGTGTGTATTTATCTGTGTGTGTCTGGCATCGTTCAGCAGCAATCATTTTTCTCCCGTCTCATTGGTCCAGTCATCTCAGCCGCTTCCCTGGGGATGCAGAGATGCAGTCACCATGACGACAGGCATCTTATTGAAACAGACAGACCTGTAGCAAGAAACCGACTCAGGATCATTAAATGTAATGGATGGATTGATGCTTTGGGGCATTGAGACCCGTATTTATTCACAATTTGTGTCACAATCAAATAATAAGTTAGAAATCATCACTTTGTCTTTTATTTTCAGGTATTTGCATCTGAATTATAACAACTATACTTGCTTTTACAGACGTTATTCTATTTTACTCTTTCTTTTGCTCATTTGTGTCCTTATCTGAGTTGTGAAACATAAAAATGTCTATTTTAAAGTAGATTTAATGTTTTAAATTGTGTTTTCTGCCTGTCAAAGCTCAGAGCTGATCATAGGAAGCATTAAGGTTTGTTTCCTACATTTCCACACATCAATCTGGGCTTTAAACATTAACTTCAGATGTCCTGTTAAAGAACATATAACTGAACTTTCGCTGTGGGTAGTTTTATCAGATGATCAGAGGTTATCTGAGTTTGTGAGGTTTAATTGTATAATAAAGTCTGCATTGCTCTGATGTGATAAGCTGCTTCTGTTTCTGTTGTTTCTGTTGTTTTTGTGGTTCCATCTTCATTTACCTTTTCTGTACTTCACTTCCTTAAATGGTTCATCTGTGTTAAAGAGAAATGTTCTTATTCTGCATCTCTACATCATGTGAAATTGATCTGCTTGATCTAAAGACAGGAAGAAGAGACTCACTGCTGGTTCTCTTCCATTAACATAACTTACTTTCCTCTTATTTAATGTGATGCTGTTTGGCGTCAGTGTTCTTCTTCGGTGCCTGTCGGTCGCTTTGGAGTGGAAAACCGTTCGCACAGAAGTCTGACCGCAGTGGCATTTAATTAGTAATATGAACCACCCAGCAAAAAAATCTGATTTCAGCAAAAAAAATTGGAATTGATCATCAAAACCTGCTGTGTCAACGTAGCCGTAGCTACTTGATTGTGTTATAAATGGCATTATGTCCATATGACGTGCGTATGCATCCTCTTTAAAAACAAGATCTGGTGCATCACTGCTCTGCGGTCCTGTTGTGTCTTGGCCTTAGATTCAGCAGCCAGATGGTCAAACCGTCTGTCTTTATGGCTTCACTCTGCCCTGTGTTGTAAAGTCAGCTGACCCTCAAATCCTAACAGTTTTCATGCTGCCATTTCCCTGTTTGGAGGCTCAGAGGAGAAACAACTGCATGCCGACTTCACCACCCCATGGAAATGTTGGCCATTTCAGAAATGAAATCATAATCATATAATTCAAAGTAAACTGTGTTTATCAATTTGGTGTAACTTGGTCCCCATTAAGTAGCTCTAGATTGAAAAGTGTTTGGTGACTCTTGCTTCATACCAACGAGTCTATCTGTCCTTTGTTTTTTGAGGTCTGCTAAGTAGATCATTACTTGTTTGTTACAAAGAATTTGTGATTCTCCTTTAAAGAGAAAGTCTATAAAATCATTCTTGATGTGTAAGTGTGTTATTGTGTTAGCTAAAGGATAGAACTGACCTTTGACTTTACAGCAATAAGATAAGATAAGATATTCCTTTATTAATCCCACAGTGGGGAAATTTGCATTACAATATAAGAAACATAAGCAGCTCTGTGCCTTTTTGTACACACATTCAAATGTATTTGAACTGTTTGGCTTGATTATTGTCAGGTTCCTCTTTATTGTTAC
>CAEGAF010039593.1:0-10650 GCA_903067075.1 Micropoecilia bifurca | reverse complement strand
GCTGCATTTTATTGCTTCTTAACTCTTATGTTTAAAAATAATAACAATAAATCAGGGTGGACCACTACATAAGCTCAAAGTGTCACAATTCAGTTAGCAAATAATTCATGGCTTAAATGTATTACTAAACAGTTAAGATTGAAGGATAATACACAAATAACTTTTTTTAAAAAGTTATATTTTTACCTAAGTGTGGTTAATGATTTCAAATCATTTTTAGGGCTGATTTTTAGGGCTGACTTTCCAAATAGATGTCTCAAAGTCCTACAGTTTGATAAATAGCTGTCAACATTAAATACGTTTGTTTTGCAGACAAAAATAATTTCTGCGTATTTTTTGATCTAATTATTTATTGGTCACATTAAAAAAATATTTCATGGGTCTTCAGAACAACAAGCCTGTGCATTGCTACCATTAAATTAATTCAGACTTTAACAAAATACTTACATTTAATCACCTAATAGTGCTGTTATTAATTCTGGATATGGCTTCTTATAATAGGTATTAATTTGCCTGCTGGCATGTACAAATGAGGACTTATTGGTTTCATATTCAGTTGCATTGTGGCACTGTTGGCATAGTCAAGTGACATTCACTTGAACTCATCTTTGACGGTTAACGCTGTGTTGCTTTCAATCCTAAAATTTCAATGTTTTATTTTATTGATGATATGTTTAATTACATCTTTTGATTGTTTACTAGTTGAATTGTGCCACATTCATAACCTGAAACAGGAACATCTGCCCTACAGATTAGTTGGTCCATCGCACACACAGAGAGACTCGTATTATCGGCCAAACTTAACACTGCCCTCTGTCCATATCTGTGACCTCTGCTCGCTTCTGTACGGTGCTCCAAATATCAAGTGATGCTCCACAGGCCAAGTCAAGAGCAACAGCCGCTTAGCACAGGCAGAAACGTACAGACAGACCCCATGACGCAGCAGCTTGAAGGATAACTGATTATAAACCTCCAGTTATCATGAACTCTGACCTGCGTCCAGATGTGTCCTCTGCGGTTATTATATGGATTCTGTTCTATCAGAGCACATTTAATCCATTTAATCAGTGGGGTCTAGTGAAGGAGACATTTCATCCTGATGTTCAGATGTGAAAGCAGGCGGCATGAGAGGGACTCACCGATCAAAATGGCTCTTCTTCTGCGGGAGAAGATGAAAGACTAAAACGGTGCTTCTAAGCTTCCTTAAACTAGGCTGCGGCTTGGATGGTTCCGCTTTAAGTAGCTTGTAAATTAGCTGGAGTTCAGGTGGATTTGAAGCAACAGGTTTGATGCCTGATGATTTTTTTAAGAGACCTACAAAACCCCACAACCAAGTGTCATCTCTGAGTTATACTCGCTCTTGGCTCCATTTTCTGCATTGAAATAATTATTGACAGTGCACTTTCATAATCATGGGCTGCCAACATTACAGCTGAAACATTCTTGACATTTTTCTAATTGGAGAAATGGAACAAATTTCAGCCTGTGAGAGAGAGAGAGAAAGAGAGAGAGAGAGAAAGAGAGAGAGAGGCCGTTGGTCCCCGAACTGGAGAAAACGTGTCCATCTGAAAGGCATGACCCTGATTTCTGTTCAAGACACCAACCTTTCTTTACTGGCATGGAAATTAGTTTTGTACAGTTTCTGTTGTTGTGTGGAGCTACAATTTACCAAGTTTCTGTATGTATGTTCCATAAAATTATTATAGAATTATATGCATTCATGCATTAATGCTGTTATGTCATTTTATGCCATTGGTTGATGCATTTAATATATAGCAATTTTTATTAATAGCCATGCTGATCAGAACTGCTCAAGAGAAAAACTGATCAATTTCATTTGTTGCCCAATTGAAAGTTTAGTGGAATGAATAGATGTACAAATCCAGGCCAACCTAGATTTATAACTTTCTTTCAGGTTTTCCTGCTGGTTTTGATTTTCACAAATTCCGATGTTTTTTCCTGTATGAGCTGCAACATACCGGTAAAAGTAGCCATTTCAAATTGAATTTGAAATGGCATATTCAAATTCCTAGTTTAAGCAGCTAGGAAATATTAGCCTAGCTGCTTTAACTTCATTTTATGTTCATTAAAAAAAACAAAAGTTCAATAAAGTCAATGCTAATGGTTGTTGTGTTTACAGACTAGAAAGAAAATTGATCACTTTTAATTGTGGCCCATTTTATGATTTAATTCAAACAGAAGACAAATAAAAGAAAAAGGAATGCTGTGATTGCTCTGTGATGTAGAAAGTTGGTGGAAAACACATCAAATTAGCATTTCAATGTGTTTAACTAACAGGAAACAGAACAGTAGCAACAAAGTTTCCACTATTTAACCTGCTGATCACAAACCAGAATTGATATTTAGATATCCGGCCAATTTTTCCAAGGCTAAATGTACATGATCACATTTATACACACTGCAAAAAGCTGATATGTAGAGATGCACCAATCAGGCTTTTGCCAGCTCCTACATATTTGCTCTGTTCGTAGAGGCCTGGCTGGCTGATTCAGTATTTTTAAGACCATATAACACTTAAAAAAGATAAGGAAAATTGTTTTTAATGCAACAGGAAATTACAGAATCACAAGACTGTCTCCAGCAGCGTAACAAGGAGACAATCCAGATAACTTTAACTAATCAGGATTTTATAACTAATATTATTAGACTCAAGAAGTGCAACAAAATACATGGGTTCATGGGTTAGAAAATGGTGAAACTTGATAGTTTTGAATAAGAACAGAAATAAATCCATATTCATTAATGTAATCACTGATCAGAGTGCAAAGAGGGAAAATTGGCTTATTGCGATTGATCCATTGGTGCAGCCTCATAAAAGTGGGAGCTCTTACTTTTATTCCAGTCTTAAGATTCAAAGAAATAGTCATAATTTTGGGAATTTGACCATCCACCTCTTTTTTTCCCCAAGACATCTAGACAATAAGAAAAAAAACGTGTTGCATTTTTTTCTAATAGAGGTAGTGGTTTGGAATTCAACATTTTTTTAAAAAACCGGAGTTCTTAAGTTTAGATTAATGTAATAAATAGGTTTTACATATCTGACTTGTCAATCGCCGTTCTGACATAATAAACTCGCCGACTTCGATCTCTGATCAGTGCATCTTTACTCATGTGTCAGCAACAAAACATTCTCCGGCACATTGAAGTTCCCAGACCTTGTCTCCGTAGCCTTCGCTTCCTGAGCCCGAAGATGCGCACTTTTGAGAAGATGTCCACCAGGTTCCCATTGCAGAGCCCCTTGTTCTTGTTGGGGCTCTTCCTCCGTCGGTTAGTGGAGGGTCGGTCCAAATGCTGCTCCCGCGCTTGCCTCTTCTGTCTGATCAACCCACTCGCGATAGCAGCGGCCATGGCTCGGAAATGTCACAACCGCTCGGGTCCGGTCTGCACGCAGAGAACAGCCGCCTCTCGGAGCTCGCAACCCGGGTCACAGTCCCATACCGGCGGGCTTAGGTATTTCTGACTGCTGCTTTTCCTCTCCTTTGTCCAACCCCTACATGATACTGGTGATACTAAACCAGATGCCCATTATTTTTCGAAATATTCTGGAGCACGATGGGGTGGAGGGGAGTGGGAAATGCACATCTTCATAAGTAATCCCACTCGTCAGTGACAAAGCTCTTGATAAGAAGAGAAATGTTTAACGGCGGGTGCGCTGCGTCCTCGCTTGGGGGGGGTGGATAAAAAAAAAATCTCCCACTCTTTTCTCCCTTTATTTTTAAGCTTCTGCTTTATCCTCCTTGTTCTTCTGCCATGGGAAAAGCGGCATTGCTCGGCCAGCAGCAGCAGCAGCAGCAGCGGGGAAGCCCGAGCATGTGCGACTCCCGGGCAACTCAACAAACCACAGGCGCCTCCTACGAAGATCACCACCCGGCTGAGAGCTGAGGAGCCGAGGCGAGACGCGAAGTTTGCAAGAAGGTATCCTCGACAGCTTCCACTCCCCCCGCCACCGAAGAGACGTGCACGTTAAAATCACACACACACGCAAACACGGAGAGAAGAATGCGCAACAGTAAAGGAGCTTCGCAATTATTTGACAATCCTTCCGGTTAATGTCGCGTAAAATGCGCCGCACATCTCAATCCCGTAACACAACAACAGTCTGTTAGACCGAACAGGAGGGGAGAGAGTTGATCCGAGTGCCGTGCAAAATGACGTCTGCGTAGTATGTAGATATAGAAATGTAAACTCCCTGACGATCGGCGCATTTTATGACCCGTGACATATAATAAGAGAGAGAGCTGAGTGTGCGTCGACCGGCGCGTAATGGGAATCGAGGGGGGAGATGGAGGGGAGGGAGAAATCCCACTGACAAAACAACGCGATTTATTTTCCCACGCTCAATGGGAGAAGAAGAAGGGAAAAAAAGAGGATAGGAAGTGATAATCAGTGGTATTAGCCTATACGCCCCAGATCAACAAAAAAATGACCCCCCTCATCAACAAGTGACGGATGCCCCCCGCCCCGACATCCCCTCCTCTTCTCGGCCACCAAGCCCCTGCCCTGCTTGAGGGAGCCGATTTCACACACCGAGAGGAGGAGACATGCACATTCTCTCTCCTCTTTGCTGCAACATCAGAGCTCACATTGTTTCACTAATGCATTCGCTTTAACTTTACCAAAAAAAAAATTTATGATATACTATGAACAAATGTAAAGTGACATAACTTTGTTTTTACAAAAGCAGAACTACAGGATGCTGTCCACCGGAGTGCATTGGGCTTCAGGACCAGGGACAGCGCCAGTCGTTTCAGGTCCACGGTGAGACGGAGGGAGACGTTTCCTCCAGACAAGCCTCACTTAAAAACAGGGTCGGCTGCAGCCCGTACGAAGCGCTGCAAAGCATTACGCAACCTTCCCGAACCTCAGTGTGCATTCTGATTCGCAACAATAATAACAATAATTATAATAATAAAAGAAAATACACGAGAGGGGGTAAAAAAAAAAAATCAGTTTTTTTTAAACGTTTAAAGGGAATAAAATTTAAGCCTCACTCTCAGGCAAAAAGAAATTAAAACTCAAGAGAGCCATCTGCTGTTTGTGGCTGTAATTAAACATGCGGGCTCAAGGGGGGCTGTTGTGTTGCGCTGCATCCCGCAAATCTGTGCGTTTATTTTCAGCACGTCATGCTCACCTGTTGATAGCCAGCTGTACCGAGTACCGAATAAATAATGAGAAGAAAAAATGCACCAAAGGTCCAATCACACACATAAACAAGTGACTGATAACAGCTTTATCTGCGGTTTTCAGCTCAGAACCGCAATGCCGATTTTAAGAATAAATTACGTTTATTCTTTCATTTATACACATATGGTGTTATAGACATCATAGTACAGTCACTCGTTGTTTAAATATTATCAGCTAGAGGTTGCATTTCGGCTCTATTATTTATTTTTATTTCATTTGTTTGGACCAACAGTGGATGCTTCAGAAGTTTATGACCCGTAGCTTCCTGCGCCGCTCTGGGAGGGATGAGGGATGCAGTAAACGGTCCGGCCAGCAGCGGACACTGTCAGCTCAACAATGGTCTCACAGCAGCATGTAAATCAGCGCTGACACTATGATACATCAGACACGATGGATGGATGAGCCCGTTCATGTAATACGATAATTCTCTACTTTGCGACGTTAGTCTCCTCAATAAATGCATAGAGAAACTAGACATGAGCAGTTCCTAAAAGGAGAAAAATAGTAAATTATTAGGTTTTCTTAATGTTTGATATATTATACATATAAAACAGGGATTCAATTCAGTTCTTTTTATTCATGAAGCTCTTCGCTTTGGGTGTCCTTATGGGTTATGTGCTAGAACACAATGCAACCCATATACAAAGTGGACAGTTTTTTTCCCCACTATTTTTATTGTTCTAACAAATTATAGATTTGCAAAGTTTTTTTATGCATTTGCTCTTTTAGCCTCTTTTATTGTGATTCCTTTAAATAAGAGTCAGTGTAAATTAGAGATAATGCGGCAACATTGTGAACGTTTCAAGCACCGTTTAAGCAATCATCTGTAACAGAGAGCAGCGCGGCACAGATCCAAACTGACTACGATGAAGATGTCAGCTCAAACTGACAGCAAGAGCATTGATCAAAAAAATGACCTATGAGTCTTAAAAACTTCAAATGCTGCCTTTTTATTTCCTTTATTTAACCAGGTAAACCCCGTTGAGATCCAGATCTCATTTTAAAGCGGGCCTTTGGAGGAGCTGCAGAGATCTACGGCTCACTGAGAACATGTTTGCGGAACAGCTATTGGTCAGACATTCACAAATTTGACAAGATAAAGGCGGTTGTTAAAAGGAATGCGCTGCTTCCTCAGATCAGGATGGTGGTGGCAGCATCTTGCTGTAAAGAATCTGTCTAGAATCCTATTAGCAGGAAAATGGCTGCTGGGGAGATGGACAGAGGTAGCATAGAACAAGATCTAGAAATAAATTTGTCAGATACTGCAAAACACTCGAGTGAAGTTTTACCTTTCAACAGGACAACGATTCTAAACATACAGGATCGTTGTGCTGCGTATGTAGCTAGAGCTGCAATGGTCAAAGATGAGGTCAAAGAATATCAGTATGTTAGAATAACACAATGAAAGGCCACAACTAAGTCCAATTAAGAATCTGTACAAAGACATTAATGTGGTTGTCTACAGATTGTCTCCATCCATTATGACAGACTTTGAGCCATGTTTGTAAAGAATTAGCAACAAACAATGTATGTTTCTTGATTGCAAAGCTGGTAGAGAAATAACTCAAACGCTATAAAAGATAAAAAAAACATTATATATTTTTTCTTCTTCCTCACAATAATGCGGTTCTTGGTGTTTGACTGTCATACAACATCTAAATTAAACACATTGTTTCAGGGATATGAATACTTTTGCAAGCTACTGTACAGAGTTAGTTCAACAGGAATTGCATTTCAAGATGCTTTGTGAGACACTCAGGTCTAAGTCAGAGACAAATCAAATTTGGTTCATATTCAATTTATACCAGTTTGTTGGTTAGTGAGATTTAGGTAAAATGAAATACAGTTCGTAAATTACGATATATTAGAGTTAAGTTTAGCGAGTCATATATCCGCTTTTTAAACGTTACCTGAGGAAGCCTCTTCTACAAACTATTAGACTTTGGAAAAACTTTCTAATTTATAATTACCCTGAAAATATGTTAAATAAATCATGCTGGTATTTTTCCTTTAGAACATTAATTGTTCAAGCAAAGTCATTTCTACATATGCACAAATATTAATAACCTTAAAAATACTACATTGATCCTAATAAATATTTATGCACCTGCCAATAAATTCAAACATCCAAAAATGATAGCATTTATTTATTTGGATAAACTTTTCTACTAGATTCGGAAAAAAACGTGTACATCCAAAGATGTCCTCCTTAAGCCAATCGCAGCTCAGATTGCAGGTGTTTAAAACACGAAACCGGTGGAAGAAGCTAAAAGAGGTACACATACCTACATTTTTTCTCCTCTTATATGTGAATGTATGCGATTCCATGGCAATCCCATTCCATCTGTAAGTCGAGCTCCAGCCATAGGAAGCTTAAACGCCCCATTTATACTCCCCACTTTTAAAAGATCTAATAATAAGTTTGACCAGACAGCCTGCCCCGAGCTGTTTGCATCCATTTGTTCACAAATGCCTTAAACACTTCATTCATTCCCTAAGTTATTGCAAGAAGAAAGACATTAAGAGGAACACATTTAGACACTTTGTCTAAGCCCACAATCTTGCGTTTCCTCAAATGAGACCTGACGAAACGTTGCCACAGGCTCCAATTTGCAAGAAGTGATCGGCACTGCAAGGAAAGAACAAGGTATTTACGTTTTTTTTCTTTTTGTCTTTTCTTTTTATCATTCGTGAAAGGGTTTTGCAGAGATAATCAGCAAACACTGCACAAATCATACTTCACCTGAATGGAAAACACTGCAATCTCATTTGCACTCATTTAGCAGAAAACAGAAGCCACGATGAACGTAGCTGCAGCCTCGCCGGGTCAGGACATTTAAATCCAATCTCCTCTAAGGGAAATTAAATTATCTCTGTTCGATGTCCTGCCGCTGGGGCAGAGCAAATGTCACACAGCAGAAACTAGGGGTAAACAACCCATTTGATTACTGCTGCTACCTTCCTTCAGGGCCATGTTTTGTATTTTATTGTTACTTTTTTTTTTTTTTTTCATTTTTATCGCCTATCCTGATGAGGAAAAACAGGCTGGGGCATTCAGCACTTCCTTGGCCCAGTAAAATGAGAGGAGATTAATAGACCTTTGCATTATCAAAGACTCAAAATTAATTTAATTACAGACACACAACACATTTGTTATCTTTACGATGCACAGTTTTCCTTTCTTGTCATCTTTATGCACATTTGTTGTTGTTTTTTTAATAAATAGATTGTTATGAATCCATTTTCAGAAGACATAAAAGCCTAAAGAGCCCCTTATGGACTCTAAGTGCCTTGCAGTGCTTGTGTATCTGTCTCATTTGTTTTAATGAGCGTAATAGTCCAAGCTAACCAGACAGCACATATAAATGGCTGCAGCTTATAAGGAAATGAATATGAAGAAGCAGGAAGACTGCAATCCAGAGAAAGTTGAAAAAGTTCAGAGGTCTATAATTCCTATGCCAACCATAGCAGCAAGCTGCTAGTGAAACTTTAAGCATGACTTTTACTTTTAAAGGTAGATATTTCACTTTAAATGTATAATTCCACTATATATTAGCCATAAAAAGAACAACTAGTCAGTTCTTATGTGAAAACGTACTTATGTATGTTTGCTTTGCCTGCGTTCCTTTCAGCAATCATACCATACACGACCCAAAGTATTGATGAACTTGTCTGCTCCTTAAGGACTTGTCCTACAGAATGCTGATTTAAAAACTTTAAATTGTAATCACACTGATTAAGAATGAACCTATTTAAAATTTACCCCAATGTTTCCTACTATCAAAATGAAAGAATTTGATATGAAGTTATGAGTTAAATTTGGATTAAAATACGTCTTAAAGGTGTTATGTATTTTAACTGTTACTTTCAGTTGTAAAAATGCTCTATATGTCAAATATGATTTAAGAGAAATTGGACTTTGTCATTTGCACCTTGAAACTCCTGCTCTTTCTGAAACTCTGCCTTCACGAAGTCAACAGTGCTCCTCTATTAACCCTTTAACAACATTTTTTTACCAGCATTTCATTGAGAAGTAGCTTGTATAATTAACTCCACATAAAAACTCCACCTGGTGTTTGCTAATTGCTGCTGGCTAGTCTGGTGGAGTTGAGTGGGAGAGTCGCAGAGGAGGGGAGCTCTGTAAACAGCAGCTGTAAGGAGGAGCATCACCCTCGAATGCAGAACTCGGTACATCCAAGCATTTTGCACAGTTGAACGGTTGCCACAGGAGATTAAAGGATTTCTCAAACATGCATGAAAGAATCAGCAATACCCCAGGTGTGCTTTTGATGAGGGAATAACATTATAGCATGATGTGAAGCTAAAAAAAGTAAACTTTACATAATACTGCCCCTTTAGAAGGACTAACAAATGTATCAAAGAATGAATATGATGTTTAGTCTTTATGCAGTTTACAGTTGGTACTATGGCGACAAAATCCCCCCACTGCCACTGCTTTCTGGACTGACTTTTATTGATTTTATATCTGCTGCGATATTGTTTTTCTTTATTTTCTCTGCATGGCCAGACTTTGTAACATACCACCTCTATTTTTCAGGTGACGACAAGATTTGACTTTTATTGTTTATTGTTTTTTTTGCTTGTAAGTTTTCAAACTACAACCCAAACAACTGAAACTCCTTTCCTTGCAAGAGTCCAAGAGACGTATGACTCCACGAGCTTCAGGAGTGATAAACAAGAGCGGTATGCCATGAATATCTTAGAAGATCAGAAAACACTCCCAAATTATGTCAGAAATAACTCATTTTTCATTTTAAAGAGCATTTTATCACGTAATGTAGAGACATAAATACATGCTGAAGTGTGTGGCAGAATAACAAGTCGTCCTGAGTGCACCGCAAGAAAGCGGCTAGTTTACAAGACGTCTCTGTTGTCAATGCAACAGAGCACTGCCCTTCCTTAGGCTGAAAGATTAGAGAGGTGCCGAGGTGTGGAGCTCTCCCACAGAGACCTTAATGAAACACAGTGGTGTCAAACTGTTAGCTCCACTTATAGCCCAGACCCCAAACTGCAAAACAAAAGTGCACTCAATTCTGCTCCTGCTTAAGCAAGTGTAAATGAAAACAGTCTAAAAAGCTGTCAATTAAACCAGTCCTTTAGGTCTTTTGGCAACTTTAGGTGTGATGTAATAAGGTGGTATTAAAAAAAAAAGAGTAGATTGTCTGTACTTTTAAGTGTCTCTGAGAAAAACTGCTCCAAGCATACAGAAAAGGGAGAAATGGGTCCTAGAGGTGGCGGCTAAAACAAGGCCTTGAATGGATAATAAATAAATTAAAGCATAAGGGAAAAGACTGTCTCAACATCCTGGTCACACACATCCTCTGTGATCCCCACTCTCCCCCTTTCACACACCCTTCTCCGGCTTTTGATCCTATTTTAAGTTTGCAGCAGTGATGGAATGTGCCTTGTCAGCAGCACTGCAGA
>CAEGAF010039577.1:0-17248 GCA_903067075.1 Micropoecilia bifurca | reverse complement strand
TGAATAGCTCACTCAGATATATTTATTTATTTATTTGTAAAAAAAAAAATATATATATTTTCATATATATATTTTTTATATATATATATATATATATATATATATATATATATATATATATATATATATATATATATATGCATTGAAGGCATTTTTTAAAACTAGAATTAAAAGAAAGAAGTCGGTTCATTCTAACCTTTGGTGTGTGTGGCGTGTCGAAGAGCCGCAGTTTTCTGAAGGTTTTATGCGGAGGTGTGTCCGGACAGTCCGGTACCGGGGAGCTGGATCCTTCCCCGTCGTCCTGGACGTAGCTCCGCTCCGCCGACCCTCCGTACATCCGCGACACTTTCTTCGGCGACGGCGAACAGTTGGCGAAAATCACGCTGCTGGGCGACTGCAGCAGGGACGGGGAGTCGAAGCCTTCCTCGTCCCACAGCTCCACGTCGTCGTCTGCGCCGGAGTGGTTCAGCGGGCTGCTGCCGCCCTCCTGCAGCTTGTCCGCGGCGCCCCGTCGGAGAGGCGTCGGCGAGTCCATCTCCGTGAAGCCGGACTCTCCCCCGGTGCTGTTGTTGACATCCTCGATAGGATCGTCCTCTCCGTCGCTGGACGTGAACTGCAGTTTCTGGCGAATCGGTCGGGATTTGGGGGAAGGCGTTCCGCGTCGGCGGCGACTGCAGCTCGACATTTCGAGGATTTAAACCCCGGCTTCGTCGAAAAAGGGGGAGGGAGAGAAGGAAAAAACAAAAAAACAAAAAAACACGCGGTTGGTGCTCCCACCGAAGTGGTAGCTTCCTCAAAAACGAGTTAGATTTAATTACGTTTTAAATGGTATTAAGCTCATGGAAACTACTTTTAGCAGTTCAACTTTACAAAAAAAAGCTACGGTACTTTTAAAGTCCGAGACGCCAGTAAAAACTGGGAAAATGGCCTCGTACTTGCTTGAGTCGAATGCAGCAGCAACGTCCTCGGTAGTAATGAATGATAAAAAGAAAAGAAAAATAGAAACAGTCCTTCTCCTTTGATATTCTGTCACGCTCTCCTTGTTGACAGAAACGCGTCTTTCCGGAGTAAAAACCTTAGCAATGTTTACAAAAGTTTGAGGGAGTCGAAAACTGAGCTCTCCCCATGAAGCGCGTGGCAAAGAACTTCCCGCGACCGTTGATCACGTGCCGCCGAATAGCCAATCACCGCTTGACGTTGAATTTTGAAAGATGGGCGTTCCAGTGTAGTTTTTGGAGTTGTTACGTCATCCCTGTGGTTTCCCCTGCGGCCAAAGAATGTGGCGCGAAGGTTTGGCTGCCTTTAGCAGACAGAAGTCATGAGTCACAATGACAATGCGCGCATTATTACCACCCAAAACAAAGAACAAACGGATGAGGAAGAATTGTATTTATATGTATGTAGTAATGTGAGGGCAGGAAAAAAAAAGTGTTCTATCACCTAAAAAATGTCACCGTTATTTTGTACAGGACATTGTTTTTACATACAACGACATTTAACTAATCAACAGTTTAAACAATTTTCGCAGGTTTAATTAAACAGGACTTGTCTTTAAACATTCTATGCTCACTTTGACAAGATCAACATGTCACATTAAAGCATGGCTCAGAAACCTTGGTTTATAGCTAACCAAACCCAAAACTTAATTTAGAATTTTTTTTAGGCTGCATTAGCATGGAAAAATTTGAAAGTTAAGTCAGGATAAAATTATGGCGTGCAAATTAAATTTCTTCACGTCACTTTATGTATGTATTGCATCTTTAGACCCCTTAAAACATTTGATTCTGGCACCATTTGAGAGCAGGGCCAATTCTATTTTTTTTCTCTAACCATTATATTATTCATATGATTGAAAGTGTGTTTAACAAGATGCCAGAACAAGTGCAGAGGCAATTTCTGAATGTTTAGATCTTGGATTAAGTGCTTGCTGCCCCTCCCACACCTAATGCTGCACACTGTAGCACTTTATATATTTGCAGCTGTGAAAATCAGTAGGGGCTCAAACTGAAAGCTAAAGGTAGCGCCTCCTAAGCAACACCAATATTGTGTTTGCCTTGAGAGTCCTTTACTATGGTCTCTTAAATTACTTTTAAATTTAGCATTACCAATAATAAACGGTTCATAGACATGTTATTAATTCATCTCTAAACACTATAAATCATTATAATTGTTTATTATGCATCAATTAAGGGTGAGAATGAGAAATACAATTTGCAAATAGTGAGTCAAATTTGTCCACTTATATATTTTATCTAATGTTATGCTAAATCTTTTAGGCTACCTTATAAGCACAGTCAGCATTTGTAGATGTGATTTTCTTTAGCATTTCCTTAGCATCAATTAATGCATAATAAACAGTTATTGATATATAAAGTATTTATAGACAAATTGGGAACTATAAACTATTAGTCATCGATAAGGTTAGTCTTATTGATCAGCAATTGTTATAACATAATAAGTTACATTGGTTTTAGCTGTAGAAAGGCTCATTTTTCTGTTTTAAACTTCAATAGAACATGTCACACATTTTGTTTCAAGCGTTTGTGCAAATAGAATCACCACCATGGTGAATGTCGCTAGTGTTCACCATGGAAATGTGATATTTTCAACTTAACACGAGTCATTGCCTTATATGGTAAGCGACTTTACTGCCAACAGGAGGGAGAGGATTGCGACAGAAAATGTACAAAGTGAATCACCTGGTCCCTTTGTGAACGTCGTCCCTTTGTGTACCAGGTGACTTGGTTGTGTGTCGCAAACACACAACCAGTTGTGTTTGCGACACACCTGGTTGTGTCACAAACACCTCACACACACATGCTTCTTCTCAGATGTTGTGAAGCAAGTTTGTCTTTTTTATCCTTTGTTTGTGTCCATTCAGCCATTTTCTTACACTTATCTGGAGTCAGATCGCAGGTGTAGCAGCTAAAGAAGGGAGGCCCAGACTTCCCTCTCCCCAGTCACTTGTTCCAGCTCTTCCGGGGGAATCCCTAGGCGTTCCCAGGCCAGCTGAGAGACATAGTCCCTTCAGCGTGTCCGGAGGCACGCTGGAGGGATGCATCTCCATGATGGTCAGGATGGGCGTGGCCAGTAACGTCTGGTCAGGATGCATCTCCAGGAGGCATCCTGACCAGATGCCCGAGCCTCGACTGGTTCCTCTCGACGTGGAGGAGCAGCAGCTCTACTTTGAGTCCCTCCCGGATGACCGAGCTTCTCTCTCTAAGGCAGAGCCCAGCCACCCTGCGGAGGAAACCCATTTCGGCTGCTTGTATCCGTGATCTCGTTCTTTCAGTCATGGCCCAAAGCTCATGACCATAGATGAGGGTGGGAACGTAGATCAACCAGTAAATCGAGAGCTTCGCTTTTTGGCTCAGCTCTCTCTTCACCACAATGGACCAGTACAGCGTCCGCTTCACGGCAGACTGCGCAAATCCGCCTGTTTATCTCCCTTCTTCCCTCATTCATGTTGTTTTCATCCACAGTCAGCTTTTTAGTTTTCTATTTGGTCAGACTCCTTTTTACACTTTGTTGCACAACTTCTAAGGCAGACGCATAAGCCAATCATATCCACACAATCTTTAATTTGTATTCATTTATTTTTAGAAATAGCATTTTCTGTACACTGCACTGTGCATTCAGCAACATTAGAAAGCATTAATTCCCTCTTTAATTTTTCCGTAAGAGAGACAAAATAGCATAACGCAGCTTCAGTTATCAAAATCCTATTTACATGTAAAAGCCGAGTTCAGTTGTGAAAAAAATATGGGGAAGACATGATTTCTTTCTCCCAAATATATATATCTATACATACTTATGTATATATAGAAATATATATATCTATATATACATAAGTATATATAGATGTATATATTTAGTCCATTTGAAATGGTCTTGATCTTCATTCATTGTCCATGCGGAGTCGTCAGCCAATCAGTCGTCCAGGCCAGGTGTTTCTCCTTGCTGTATCCTGGAGGCTATTCTAATGGCTTCTTCCAGAGAAGGCTGATCGCTCAGCTACAAGGGGGGAAAAAAAGGAATAAATCACTCAGTTTAATCAATAACCGTTTAACTAATTGCTCCTAAAGATGCATCTTTTCCTCCGCTGTAAAGCGCAATCACATGACAAAGTCGGTTCTAATTAGCATACCCTAAAGGGAACGAGGTGTTAATAAAGAACAAAAGTTTTCAAAAGAAAACAAGTCATCTGACCTGCCTGCTTTGATCTAATTAAAGCAGGCAAGCTGCCACACATGTGACCTTTAACTAGTTACTTTAACTAGAAACTAGTTACATTTACTTGAGTAAAGTTTTCTGCTCTTTACTTGAGTAATTGTATAATTAAGTATTGCTGCTCTCATTTGAGTAAAATTCCTGAAGACACTGGACATTGTGAAATATTTCACAGAAAGAGGAACATGGCTCCTCTAGCCAAATGTTCACCAGACACAGACACACACCTGCTGATTGTGTTAAAGGTTTATATTTAAAGAAATTGATTTAGAAATTATTTTCTTTTGCCCGACTTTTTTTTTGTTGTTTTAGTAATGATGCTATTTATACGAATTATTTTCATTTTGGTCCTTAAAATACCAGAAAATGTCCAGATAACTTTATATTTTGCTCCGTCTGATTATGTAATTTTAAAATATTAAATGATTCATGTTTTGATCAGGTTCTTCATACATAAGTCAACCTGTTACCAAAAACTGTTTGACTCTTACTTGAGTCACTTCCTGGAAATCTACTTCTTAATGTTCATATTTTTTTATTCTCTTTGACAAGAAACAGAGTCCGTCCACATGGGGGCAGCAGTGAGGTTGAGCCTCCTGCAGGAAACTTTCAGCAAATATTTAATGAAGTGAAATCTGAAAAGAAGAATTACAAGGCAAGACTAACAGAGCTTCTGTCTCTGTGGCTTTACTAAAATCACTGAGAAGTGACAACATCCATAAAGAAATGCGAACTTTGACCTCTTCTGAACAATGATGGGTTGAATCTGACTGTCTTTTTTTTTCAGACTGGGAACCAAGAGTCTCTCCAGCCTCTGTGAACGATTTGAATGTGACCAGAAAGTGGCAAATTTGGACAAACTCAGCAATGGCCACTGCAGTCAAGCCGCCATGATGTTGTCACAATTATCACTGAAGTGCTGGAATGTTTCCTCGACTTTGTCACAATCTCCAGAATGTCCCTAAATATCCGGGATGCTTCTGCAGCCTCGCCGTGGGGAAACAAACACTCCACATTTTCTGGAACTATCATACAAACAAAATATGACATTTTGCATCTTCCTTGATCACTAGGGCTGAAGTTGATTATGTGATGCTGTCATTGTGGCAAAATGATATCATAAACTTTATGTGTGTAGAAAGATAAAAGAAACAGTGTGATCTTTTGTTTCTAGAAATCCATCGGCGTCTCATTACTTTATATCAGGACAAACCAAAAACAGCTGAGTTATTATAGCACTTTTTAAAAATATTTAAAATTGTTGGAAAGATTTCAGTTTGCAGATTGACTTTCTTTGCTATATTGCACATATATATATTTTTTTCTAAAAACAAACTTTTTTACCAACACAAACTGGCATTTCTAACAGGACAAATATGGACACATCAAGTTTATATTTTCCAAATAATGATGATTTCCATTCTGATTATTAATATTTTTTAAGAAAAAATTTTTTCACAGACACATCAAAATCCATTTTTTTAATGCATTTGGTTGTAACTGGTTTTTATTTATTGTTTTTGGATGTTTAGTGTTATTGTGGAGAGTTAAAATATCTTCCAGTTGTTTAGTGTTCAGAAGTGCCTGGTTGTCTAGGTTACTACCCAGTTAGTTGTCTGGACTAGTGCTGGTTTACCAACCCGAACGGCGATGTGAGTGCCATTGGGCGTGGCCAGTAACGTGACTGGATGGAGATCCTCTTGGTCATGGCTGTAGTTTGCTTCCTCCACAGTTTGGAACGACGCCATGTCGGGTGTCATGATGGCCACCTGAGGGCGACAAAAACGCGCTTTATTTCTACAGTCAACCCTGTCACTCAAGCATAGATGTTACACACAGCAACTCCATTTTTTTTGTTTTGTTTGCTTGTTTGTTTTCCACATTTCGTCCACATTATAAACACAAATTATCAAACAGTTGTGAATGGGAATCATCAAACATTTTTTTTAAAGAAATTAAAGTTTGAGAACTGAGCTGACACTAACATTTACTGCTATTTATTGAAGAGATGTTTAAAAGTAAAGAGTTCAGCCACTGAATCTTTGTGAATAATTTCCAGGTGACTTGCAAAGAAAAAAACCCAGAGAAACAAACAGACGTCAAAACGTTGCAGCCTCCATTTTTGTTTACCTGTTCGTCCGAGCCGTCGGTTGCCACCATGGTAACCGCGTGTGCGCCTTGCGTCGCCAGTTCGTGCGCTGGGATGGTTATGGTGGTGCCTTCTTGGGTTACCATGGTGATTGTGCCACCCATTGCTTGCAGGTCTGCTTCAGAGATGCTGACCTGATACGAAGCAAACGACAGAAATCTACAGATTTCAGCAGTTTCAGAACAGATGAAGAGTTGCTGAAATCTTTTATTGGTGCTGTGAAAAGTATTCACTTCCCCTTGAATCTTCATATCCGGCAAATAATGATGCGGATGACTCCTTTATTGCTCTGGCAAATAATTCAATCCAAATCCAACAGCGTACCTGTTGCGTTCCATCCTCCTGCGTTACCAAGGCGACCTGCGGCTGACCGGACATGTCCGAGGAGTCCACTGGGACCGGTTCCGAGTCGTCCGTGTCAACCACGGTCGGCGTGTAGCTCACGTTTGGGTCGTCGATGGCGTCTGAAACAAGTCAGTTGGCTAATTAATTTCTACTGGCGACGACTAAAATACATAAAGGTGCGGCCGTCGGCACGGCGACACGGACCTGCCGGTGGCTCGAAGTAGGCCTCCTGCTCCTCCTCGATGGGCTCGGAGTCGTTGTGCGTGGTGCGTTTGTGCATGGCGAGCGTGGAGATCTGCTTGTACGTTTTGCCGCAGTGGTTGCAGTTGTAGGGCTTGCAGGGCGTGTGAACCACATGATGCTTATACAGGCTGGAGTATTCGGTGAAACGCTTTTCACACCCGGGCACTGTGCAAACGTACGGCTTCTCTCCTGGAGAACAAAGCAAGACGGTCAGCGGGAACGTTTCAGATCGTGGATTGGAACATGCAGGTCCACCTGTGAGCGCGTGTGTGTGTGTGTGTGTGTGTGTGTGTGGACACACACCTGTGTGGATCCTCATGTGGTTCTTGTAGTTGGTGGCGCTGGCGAAGGAGCGGCCGCAGCTGGGCTCGGAGCAGTAGTACGGCCGCTCCCCCGTGTGCGTCCGGATGTGGACTTTGCGGATGTTGGACGTGGTGAAGGAGCGGCCGCAGCCCTCCACTGGGCACTTGAAGGGCTTCTCTCCTGAAAACCACAGAAGAAGAAAGAGGTAACTGTTACGTGACGAGTTACAGCTCCGTTCTGTACAAAAGGCTTTAAACCTGGAAGAATGAAGCCTTGAAGGAAGTAGAAGCTTATATTTTGAAAAAAAAGCTTTTATTAGTCCAACATTTCTGGCTGTTGAAAACTTTTTATATTTCAAAATAGCCACAGATTATGAGGCGCCATTTGCATAAGAGTAGCAGTTAGTCTGTTGTAAAAGAAAGAAAAAGGGGTTCAGTACATATTTAGCTTCAAACTCAAGACATGCCTCACTAACCTAGCTAAATATTAAACTTTCTAACTAAATATGTGGTTGAAGAAACTTCAAACTAAGTTAAATATTTAGCTTTGTAGTTAAATATTCAGTTTGAAGTAGCATGATGAAAATACGACTTTGAAAATGAAACCCCACTTTTTCCTCTTTTATTAAGCTAAATAACCAGTCGCTGCAGTTTACTTTTTAAAGTGTAACTTTGTGAAGGAAGCCTGCAGCACAGAGACATCAGGTTCATCACAGAAGCCATGTGTTCTTCCCTCCAGCAGGCCGAGTCCTGTGGAACATTAACAAACCCCTCATGCAGTTTTTGCTGGTCTGGTTATTTTTAAAAAAAGCCGTTGTGTCTGACCAGAGGCTGTCAGTTCGGGATAAAATGTGATCGTTCGTATCACACACACTCCTCTGAAAGGATTCTTTGTTGTGAAGGCTGGAAGGCAAAAGCATCAGTTATCAGAAGTTAATTTTATTCCCTCCAACAGAAACGGAGCAAATCTGAAGTAGATGATTTTGACCTCGTCCGAATGTCCTGGATGAGCCGTTCAGCCAGCTGGAAGCTAATAAAAAAGGACCCGACTTTTATGTTTCTGATCAGTGAACCCACCATTATCAACACTCTTGGTTGCAGATATGGTTAGTGAAGAAAACTCAAAAGCTCCTTCCAAATTACCGCTTCGTCCGTGACGAACATGTGCTTTATACACCTGAAAGATTCAGACTGATTGATCCACTTGCAGTCTCAACCCTCCACTCTTCTTCTGGTGAGGTGTTACCAAGCAAAGATGGCGGCCGCAGCACGGCGATGGTGGAGGGATCGCATCACCCTTCAGCATCAGTGCTGATCAGCCGAATCTGACACAGATAATTTGCTGACTGGGAACAATGACTGTCCTTGCATTTAAAGGAGCATGAATAAACAGATTATCCTGGGGGGGGAAATCCCTCACAGGGGAAGAAAAGCGGCGAGTCCCTTTGATTCAGCAACATTATCTGATTGCTAACATGGTCTTGTGTGAAGCGTAAGGGTCATTCTGGGTAAAAACAACCTAAACTAAGCCTTGTGTCTATAACTAGGGGGAGGAGAAAATGACTTATGGTCTTTTACCAAAGACAAAAGAGAAATCCTACAATGGCTAAAATCTGACGCCTCTGCATTTTAGTTTACATTTCGTAAAGAGGAAAGTTGATCTCAGTGTCTTCTGAGGTTTCCATGGCGTTTCCTTCAGTGGTTTGAACAGTAACAAAATGGATCAGGCTCAGTTTTATATTCTGCTGGATCTGAAACGATTTTACTGCAGCAACAGAAAAACACTGAGCTTAAACTGACACGCATCTGCTGTGTCTAACCCAGTTTCAGTAAGATAACTGGTGCTCCATGGTAGTAGCCCTAACTGATATTTTCTGCTAAAACGTTAAACATGAGCTATATTTTCTATGCTTTTACATTTATTTTAAAATAGTAAAACCTTATACCAAAGCTGTTTAATGTTGCAGATAAATAATAACTGTCAGATCACTGCAGGAAGGCTAGAAACAAATATTTCAGATGGAACAAAATTTTGTGTTGGCAGGTCAAACATTTCAATAACCAGAGATCAGAAAATGACATCAATTCTATTAAAAAAAGAATTATTATTACTCTTGTTCTATGAGGTTCTGATTCTGTACCTGTGTGAGTCCTTGTGTGTTTCTGAAGGTCTCCGGAGGTTTTAAAGGACTTGCAGCAGTTCATCTCCTGACATCTGTATGGCTTTTCCCCCGTATGCGTCCGCGAGTGACTCTTCAGTCCGTAACCTTACATTTCCACAGACAGGAACAGTTAGGGAAGCTTTGTCCCAGTCAATTCTTCATCTGTTTGTAACAGCTGAAATGCTTAGTTCAGGTCGCAATACACAAAACTAAAACAAACATTGATACATTAAAATGTAAATATAAAAAGAATGCAAAAAAAAGTAATAAAATGTAATCAGCCACCTGTTGCAAACTTCTTTCCGCAGCCCCGATATTCGCAGACATAAGGTTTATCCCCAGTGTGTGATCGCTCATGGACCTGCAGGATGGCAACAGAAAACTCTTTAAAACAAAATGGCTGACATACACATGCACTTTTTCACAACATGCTGCGAGAATACAGCCTTTTCAATTTAGAACATATAGAAGCGAGAACATTTTTTGGTGCTAAAATTAATTTGTATCCATTGAAACGCGGGAGTGAAGCGGACCTTGAGGTGGTGGGCGGTGGTGTAGAGTTTTCCACAGCCTTCGTATTCGCAGCGGAAAGATTTTTCTCCCACGTTTGTCACTCTTGGTTGCCTGTTGTCTTGACCTTGCAGCACAATCTGAAGACGTGACGCGCAAATCAGGATGGAAATCGGACTTCAACCAAGAGGTGAACAGAAAGAAAAACACAAAGTTACTCTACCCTCATGTGGACACCGCTGTCTGTTTCCACTCTGCCAAACCCCAAGGGGTTTTCCACGTTCTCCACCTAGAGGAAGACAACAGGACATTCACACACATTTCAAGCTTTTTCTTTAAATACATGAACGCATAGAAAGTTAACGGGAGGAAACAACTCAGATACAGAATGCAGCGTTGGGTAAAGTGCAGCCACAGCAGTAGCGTGAAACGCTCCGTCACCTTGGTGCCGTAGTGTTCGAGAACACTGATGGTTTCCGGGTCGATGGCCGTGGCCTCGGCCTGCAGGTCTGCGATGGTCCCGTCAGCCTGGATGGCCAGGATGGTGTTGGGCTGAGGCATGTGCACCGTGTGCTGGATGTAGGCGGTGCTTCCATCCTCCAGCTGGACCTCCTGCAAGCCGCTCTGGTCGTACGTTTCTACACAGAGACCGGAGGCAGGTAGGATAAACACCAGACCAATGAGGAACCAGTTTTCCAGTACTGGGCACCACCAACTAAAACGTTAGCTGCGCTAAGCCTTAAGCATTATCATTAACGTTAGCTGAATGCTAAAGCAAAAGACCAACACTGTACATAGCAGAAGATGATGTTAAAGAGCTACACCAACACAATATTTAATCAAGCTAATGATAAAGCTCAATACCAACACGATATTTATCAGAAGCTGATGCTAAGATGCTATACCAATACAGTATTTGGACGCCTGAGAAAGCCAACCGTGCTAAATCTTTTCAAAGTTAGCAAAAGTGCCTAGGCGATGCATAACAAATTAGCTCCACTAATAGCATGTTAGCGGATAGGTGCCCACCACTGTACAACAACAACAACATTTCTCAGAAGCAGTTAATGTTGTTTAGGGGTTTTTGAAAAAGATGAGACTATTTCCCCATCAGAGTAGAAGTCCTGGTTCTAAGGTACCAGATGACTGACCAGTCTTGCTACAAGTCATCCCAGGAAGAAAACTGCTGTTTTTCAAGCTTTCTACTGCCGTCCACACAAAGAGCAGTGTTTACCTTTGGGTGTGTGAATGTAGGCAGTTGTTCCATCTTCCAACTGGACAGCCTGGCCATCTTCCAGCTGTAAGCTCTCTCCTCCTGCAGACACATTTAGACAACCGTCCATTTTAGAGATTCCATTGCTGCACAACATATGCACTACTACATGTCTACCACACACCAAAACAACAACCACCTTATATAATAAAGCACAGTGGTGAACTATCTAATCAGAAGTCAGGGTTTATACTGTACCTGTTTTAGGCATGGACACATGGTGGACGTAGGCAGCTGAGCCGTCCTCCAGCTGGATCACCTGACCGTCCATGATCTGTCCATCAGAGAAGGATGCTTTGGATTCGTGCTGGATGTACGCAGTAGAACCGTCTGCAAGAGTGACGGCCTGCAGGCTCACTGTGTCCATGTTCTCCATCTGATCACCATCTGGGAGGTTAGTTAGAAAGTTAAGAGTCGTCTTTGTCTTCTAAGATGTAAATGGACGATCTTCTGTTCTTATAGCTTCTAGAAATCTTTTTAGAGGGTTTCCTTTCCTGTTGTTCTAGCAGTTTATGGTACAAGCATCAACCTACAGACAGTGTGGGACCTCACCTGCCACCGTCACAGCCTCCGTCAGACAGAGTGTGACCGGCTGCCCGTCTGCATCGTGAAACTCGGACATTCCCTGGGAGTCCCGGTTGATCTGGGCCAGGAGCATCCTGCAGCTGGTGGGGCGACAAACGGACACGATTTAACCCCGCAAGCCCACAAGCCAGCAAACACCAGCACTGAAACGCCACCAGAAATCTGAGCAAGTGAGCCGTCTTTAAAACCTCAATTCATTAGATATCAGCAATATTTGGATCGTGAAATATAAAACTAAAATAGTCTGGCCTGGTTTATGTAGTTTGACCTATGTGTGAACTAATTCAGACATATTCATCTGCAGAGTTTAAAGACACCACTTAATAATGAAATCTCCTGAATTGTTTTTTTTACCTTCTTTAATTTTTTCCCCCTCACTTTCTTTTCTAAAAAAAAGATATTAAAAATGACAGAAAATATTTTCAAAAAGTGGCTTTTGCTTCATCCCTTCTGTGAGCTGAGTATCAGGCCCAGGCTATTAGAGGTTTTGTTTAAATATGAGAACATAGTCAAGAGTATTACCAAAACGAGGACGCAATTTTACCTCAAAAATATCTTAGAAATAGAAAAAAAAATGTTTTAATAAAAAAAGCTTCGAGCATCATCAGGATCTTTCTTTGAAGCAGATTTAGTCATTTGCTCAGTTGTTTCAAAGTCCTGCTGCTGGTATTCATTTGATGCTGACATGTTCAGATTTGAAGAATTAACTTATCCGTGAAACTGATACAAAAATATAACTTCACAAGAGGCTCAACATTCCTCATTTAAGTTTTTGTGATGGAGTTCTCGTAAAATTATTATGACATTTTCCTAATGTTACAAATTTATTCTTGTAATATTATTAATTTAATCTCGCAATTAAAAATAAAAATATCTTACCCTGGCCCTAATGTTCCACCATATAGTTGACCTGAGGCAGCTGCTTATTGATGGGTCTTATAAATAGAGCCAGTAGTAATAATAAAGCCAGGGTTTGTTTGTTGCTTTTTTTTTTAGGTCAAAAAGATCGATTTTAGAGCCACTTACTCCAATATGGACTCTTCCAATATGGCACATAGTTTCACTTCATGTTACAATCAGTCATCATAAAAATTTTGCATTAGAATAAATCTGACTTTGTAATTTAACACCTTGAAATTTGGTCTCTGTCTCTTTAAATAAAAAACTCCTACTCTTTCTGAAAGTCCGCCATCAGGAAGTCATCCTCGATTAACCCTTAACGTTTTTACCAGTGTTGCACTGAGAATAATGAGCTACTTCTCATTGTACGCAGTTTCACCAAGTGTTTGCTAATTGCTGCTGGCTAGTCTGAAGGAGCCGAGTCAGAAACTGCAGCTCCAAGAAGGAGCTACGTCCTCAAAGGCAGAGTTAGGTCCACCCCGATGTTTTGTACAGGTGGATGGTTGCCGTGGAGAATAAAAGATTTATCAAACATGCATGCAAAAATTGAGGCAACACTCGAGGTGTGTTTTTGATGAGGGAATACAATATTATAACATGATGTAAAGCTCAAAAGTCAATTGAACATAAAACTGTCCCTTTTAGCACTAACAAAACAAAGGATGTCATCACTGGTGGATCATAAGTTACTGAAAATAAATGGAAGATTTGTCACAATTTGTGTCCTGGGAACAAACGCATCAGAAGATCAGGAAACCACAACAACACGTTTCACTTCCTGAGAGCTTCCAGGAAGATTAACCTGCTACATCTTCTGGTGACCTTCCATCGCTGCTCCACTCAATGTTTTTTATACACTTAAAAATATTTATTCCAAAGTAAATTATTTTTCTCGTCCAGTCTGTGTGTAGCATTCATTTTATGTTTAGTTATCTTCCTGTTCACTTAATATGTTGGCATATTAAAATATAGGCTGTGTGAGATTCAAATGCATGGGATATTTTGGATTTTTTAGATCTTATGAGAGCCGTTTTTTTCTTTTCTAGTGCAATGAACATTTTGTTGTACACCTGGACAACAACAATTAAGAGGAATCTTGAATCTTTTTTATTACCTATTTTTGTTATAAATGTCTAAAAACACCCGTTCTTTACCCATCTGGTTAGCATGTTGCTTTTCATGGTGCATAATTCTAACAAACCTCTAAGACCTTCACAGAACAACTGAATTTGTCTGAATGCATTAGTGTTTAAAGTAAACAAGTATGGATTATATTCATGGGGGAATCAAAGTACAGATGGCTGAAAACCAATAAACATCACTTTTTAAGATCTTTATTTAAAATATTAAAGGACTATGGGTCATTTATGCTGGACTATTTCATAAGCCATATTGAGTCTGTTATGCGCCAAAATGTTAAGCTCAAGGAGTATTCATTTGTTTTGCACAAATTAAATGACTGATTTCTGTCAGGGAATAAGTTATTGCAATTTTTTATTAAAAATCAGCAAACGTTACTCAAAAGTGTTTGGCATTTAATAAACTTCTACCAGCACTTAAGACAATTATCAACATTTTGCATCACAAAACAAGAACGTAAATAGCCATGTGCTCCGCTTCTGTTCTTTATTCTGGGATAAAATGAGAAGTTGGAGCCGTCAGGGAATGTTGTTGAGAAACTAACAGTGGGAAACGTAGCTGCTAAAAGTAACAGAACCTGGGACAAGTGGGGGAAAAGTAACGGGGCCACATAATCAGCCAGTTGTGTTTTTGGCGCTTGTTGGTTTACAGCTTTCAGCTCATTAGCTACAGCTATGACTTGCATTATTTCCCCCTTCTAATTACACATTATACAAAACAAAATGTTACAATGAGTCTACTTCGGGAGATGTCGAATATTAGAAGTGGCCAACTATGCTAAATATTCAAACACTTCCCTGCTCCACCCGTAGCACCTATACGTCAAACGGGGTAAGCTAACTAGTTAGCTGTCGAGCTAACGATGCAGCTAAGTACGCCAAGCGCTGCTGACACGACTTTTTTCTAGCGGCGGAGAGCAAATGTTTCCTGAAAGCTGTGGTCGATACGACCGCTTTTGTTATTGTGAGCTGCTTCGCGATGTCTAAACAGACAATGTGGGGCAGATAGAGCCAAGCTAGCTCTCCCTAATACGCTTCCAGCCTAGTTTAACCAACTAGCCACAGAGACGGAAACAAGACCCAGGAATCCATGAGCTAATTAATGATATAAGCATTTTTGCTCGCTACATTTCTATTCGTTTTTTTCCATTTCAAAGTATTTCTCCCAATTCCTGTCGACTCCCATCCCACAGCCTGTCACTCCCACTAGCAACAGCGATGGCTGTGGGAATAATGCACACTGGGTAAAAACCAATTTATATACTAACCTCTGAAAATTTCCAACAATTCCTCCTGTTCGACCACCATGCAACAGTGCAGGAAACGACCAGCGACGTCCACAAACCAGGAACATGTATGACCCATTGTTGTCCCGCCTATTCTTCTACCATGGGATATGATTGGTTATGTGTTTGTGAAGTAAATTCCTATTGGTCCTACTAGGCGCCGCTCAGCCTGTGAGTAGTCATTCAGCCTCCCGGGCCCCTAGCAGGCGCCATTCCGCGCCGGTTTTCGTATTGTCTCAAGCTTTCCAGTTTCACTGCGCCCTGCCGTCGTGGAAAATAAATATTTAAGCTTTCAAACGAGATCACGGAAAGCCAACTCAGTGGATTCCTAGCTACGGTGCGCCGCAAACTGCACTTAAAATGCTGCTTTTGCCGCATAAACATGGACGTGTGCGCAGGTTTATCGGCATCCATGTTGAAAACAAGGTCGTGTGGGAAAAAAAGGGGGAATGTGGGCAATGCAGTGAAAAGAGACTCAGTGGAATAATATGTCCATGGATTTGAAACAGGCTATATAAAGAAAAGATACATTGCATGAACGGTAACCGGGATTTAAACAACTAAAGCACCCATAAACTGGGCAGGCAAGAGTAGAACAACTTCAGCAATTTCATTGTTCTTAAGTAAAAGTAGAATTTTTGTAGAATATCTATTTTAATATTTAAAAAATAATGCTATAAGAAAGACCAAGATGCAGATTTCTGCCCAGGTCCCTCTTGAAAATGAGATCCAGATCTCAATGGGGTTTTACCTTATTAAATAAAGGAAATAAATAATTTTTAAAAAGTTTGGTAATCTTAAGACTAAAACAAAAAAGGAAGAAAGAAATTCATAGAAATAACATAACTACAAAATAATGAACCAAATAGGTCACATGTGTGTTAGAACAGGATAAAATACCGTCAGTGACCATACTACTACTTTATTTTCTTGTAATGCCCTTCACAAGCAACAACAGCTGCAACAAAGTGCAGTACAGATAAATTGGAAACATTTAAAAAATGGGTGGAACAAAAAAACAAGATGAAAAAAAGCTAAAACAGAAGTAAAACCAAAAGTCTCAAGGTATTTCAAGAGCCATAAAAATGCATTTTAAAGAGGCTTTTAAAAGCGAACAATAAAGGGGCACATCTTCAATGCAATGGGAAATTGTTCAGTAATTTGGGAACTATAGCAACTGGAAATGATCTGCTTTAAGTGACAATGGGTCCAATATCAGTGGATGGCTTACAATCAAAACACCATCACATCTGTTGTTTGTCATTGAAATTTAAGAAGCTTACGGCCATCCAGGCTTTAATGTCTAGACACAACTGTTGTGGCTTAATCAAGAAGGGCTCCTGTTTTTTAGCAGCATATATATCTGACTGTCATCAGCATAACAATGAAAGTAGATCCCATGTTTTCTAAGTATTGAAACCAAAGAAAGCAAATAAAGGGAAAAGAACAGGGGACTAAGGACTGAACCCTGTGGAACTCCATAAAATAGAAGAGCAGAGGAAGATTCAAAATTAGCTCTTCTTAAAGATGGTTCTGTTTAACAAATAAAACCTAAACAATTTTAATGAGGTACCACTAAAAATCAGTTGAAGTTGTAAACTATAAAATATTGTTGTCCACTGTGTCAAATTCAGCAGACTAGCCAAGCGGAATAAGAACAACATATTCACCAGAATCCTTTGCTATAAAAATGTCTCTAAAAACTCTTACTAAAGCAGACTTTGAGTTTTAAACTACACTGAAAAAACCCATGATGGTTTGGTCTTTTAAAAAGGGTTTGACCTGAGAAAGTACATCTTTTTTTGCATGTTAGAAATAAAAGGCAGCTTCAAGATAGTTTGTTCTAGAATTGTGGTTAAAACATAATTATTCTTAATTTGGTGAACTTACACTGATTGGAATACCTGGAAATGTTACTCCAGGAAGAGTTGTGATACTTCATAAAGTAGGAAATATTACAAAACAAGCGCTCCTCTGTTAACCATTTAGCAACTTTTTTGCACTGAGAAGTAGCTCCTATGCAATTCCACCAGGCGTTTGCTAATTACTGCCGGCTAGTCTGAAGGAGCTGAGTGGGGGACTAGAAGGAGAGGGTTGCTATGGGAAGCCTGAAACTGCGGCTTT